>JAJOZX010000342.1:102500-110000 GCA_023014485.1 Bathynomus jamesi | reverse complement strand
GTAGGTAAGCTATTGGAATCAATAATTAGGGATCGTATATGTATATATGTATGTATGTATATATATGCATATATGTATGTATGTATATATGTATATATGTATGTTTGTATATGTATGTATATATATATATATATATATATATGTGTTAACCCCTCCGTCTATGGCCCTGAGGTGGTTCGGATCGACGGGGGTACTAGTTAGGAGGCAAGCAACGGATATTTCTTCTATAACATTCTAATTCTTTTCGGTCGCCTCTGGTTAAACTCTTGGCTACAGACTCGCCAGACTGTTATGCCAATATCTTCTATGGTGCTTGGGTTGTCTCTTAATTTGGGCAAAGGGTCGCCAATTTTTAATTCTTCTCTTTCTATAATACTCTGATACTTTCTCTGATACTTTCTCTGATACTTTCTCTGATACTAAAACTATCGATTTTTCTTTTATAACTTATCGACTTTACTGACTAAATTCCTGAAGAGAACAAGGCTCGAAGGAAAAAGATAAAAACTTCTTCTACTGTGGTTTACTTCTCAAAATGTACAGGTACTGCTCTGAATTTACAGGGGTAGAGGTTCGACCTCTTTCGACCATGGCTCAGGCCGGAATCTAAAAATATTAAGAAGGCAAGGGGCCTCTGCCCCCTCCCCGCAGCGAGGCTGCTAACAAAGGAGTCCTAATGAAGTGCTATAATGAAATGACTTGATGAAGAAGTGACTTAATGAAGTGCCGTAATTTTACAAATACATGTATAATATAAACCTAAATGTTTGGGGGAAGACAGTCGAAGGTTAAGTTTCCCCCTTTTAAACACATGATCAGATGTTTGAAAGATTGCAAATAAAAATTTTAAAAAATAAAAATAAAAACTAATTTGTATTTTTCGCCGAGTCTACATTTATGAAGGCGATATCATTTCGTAATAGTACACATAAGTACAAATTAAGTACACGACTGAGTACGTATTAATTTTGGTTCATTACAATTACGATTACAATTATGGATTACTTCACATTCGCTTATGATTGTCCATTACAGTTCTATTAAAGTACATTCTTACATTATAAATTAAATCATTACATTTAATTACAGTTTCATTGAAGTACATTACAAGTTATTATTAATTACAGTTTCATTAAAGTACATTACATTATATTAAATTAAAGTATTACAGTTAATTACAATTAAACAGTTACTATAACTTTGTTTTGTTTTTACAGTGTTTCATATTAATAGACAATTAAGATGTTAGAAATATAATGCAAAGTACATGGGGCACATATGGTTTGGATTTATATACATAATATGTTATAATATGTTATAAATTTGAAATCAGAGCGAGAGGAGGAATTTTTATCTTTGAAGCGTTCACTTATGCATAGTTCGCGAAATTTGATCTTACTAAGCATTTTCGAGTTCAATGCGGGAGGTGATATAAATAAAAAAATAATAATGAAAAAAATAATACGAGAACGTATTTTTGCGTTTTCGAACGACTGCCTAAAGTTTTGCATTTCATAGAATTGACACGAGTAAAAATGAATATTTAATAAAATTTATATAGGATAATGATCAAGGGAAATTAATGACGTATAGATGAATGTGGTTGAATAATAATATTTATACTACATAACACCACAACATTATTACTAAAGAATTTACCATACATTGAATACGGAAGATGTCCAAATACTAAGAACGTGATTCAGTGTACAAAGTATGGGAAACGTTAAGAGAATAAAGTTATTTTATGACGTCATAGTGAATAAGTCATTATTAGAAAAGATGAATTAGAGAAATACAGTAATGAATAAAGAAGTACAAATCGAAATTCTATCCAAAACTCGCTTAGGCGATTTTGGTTTCTTATGTAAAAATGGACATTCGAACATAAAACTATACGAACATAAGTACTGCATGAAGACAATGAATCCATATAACGATGGTATAGGAATTGTTCATTGTTCACTTTTTACAGTTTCCCCCTCCAAAATGGTATTAATACAATAATATAATACAAGTAATACAATATAATACAATTGAGAAAATAACATCGTAAGTAATTCAAGTTAGATGACGAATTTTTTTTTTCTTTTTTTTTTTTTTTTTTTTTTTTTTAGAATACAAATTTTATACAGAACGAGTTCGGGTAGTTGAGTACAATGCAGAGTAATCAAATTTTTAACATGACACTCGCTTAGAGGGCTATTATAAAATATAAAAATTCAAAGATTAAAACTTTACTTTTATACAAACAATTAAGTTAGACAAAGAATGATATGGTTAAAATTTTTACAAAATTTTATTTTTCTGTGGGGAAAATTACATTCATAATGAATAGGTAAAAGGGAAAAACATAAATTTTAAAGTTCATGGATTTTTCGAGGCTTCCATGATAGTACAATTGATAAACTAATTTTATTGACTATTGTAGGTAAAAAATCGAATTACGTAATGGATGATGTATAGACCTGTGGTCTAGTGTGTATTTGGGTGTATTAGGTGCAAAGTGTGTATTTTACAATTTCGAGGGACAGATTAGTTGATAGGATTGTTCAAGTAACTGAATAAATGCATGAGCAAGATATTAGGAAGCAAAAATGATTAAGACTAAATAGCATAGTTTGCACTTACACGTAATGAAATAGTTTTATTGTGATATCCAATGATTTTAGCATAAGGTTTGTATATATAGTATATATAGTGTGCATACATGCATTTTTATTGACTGTTGTAGGTACAAATCGAATTACGTAGTGGATGATTTATAGACCTGTGGTCAAATGTGTATTTATGTTTATTGGGTACAAAGTGTGTATCTTATAATTTCGAGAGACAGATTAGCTGAGAGGATTGTTAAATTAACTGAATAAATGCATGAGCGAGAATTTATATATAGTAAGCAATAATTATGATGTATTATAATGATGATGTTTGCATACGAGTTTTAATGCAAAAGTGACTGGAGGGAATATGTGTCAAAAGTAATAAAATTCAATTAGGATTATAGATTTTACATAATTAATCAGTTACACGTATAAGGTAATTAAAAAAAAACTTAGAGGACCTTAAAATTAATGAAAGTAAATTTCACGGTTTTAAAATTGAATTTTGACACAATTAATTTCGACTACTAAGATTCATAGCCATATACTGTAGTAGTATGTCAATTTGACTATAATTTTCGTTTGATACCTTACAAATGATACAATAACAATTTAAGGACAGTTACTCACGATTAATTGAACAAAATAAAAATAAAAATACCAATTAAAAATAGAGATCAATTATGCATTTTAATGAGCTAACATAATTTTATAATATTCTTAAAAAATAAAAGTAAATCGAACCTTAGATGAGTTTCGGCCAAGAATAAAAAAGTTATTGAAATGGAAGGAAAGCATTTCGAACAATCTTTTCTTTTAATAATTTCAGGTAAATTTTACATTAAAAATTATTTTTATATAATAAAAAAAATATTAAAAAGGTGTAATAATTTTTGCATGTTAAGTAGAAAAATCATACTCTTTCGTTAAATGTTGATAGAATTTGAATTATTTGATATTTTGACACACAATTAAATAAATTCGACCAACACAATTACTCAGTATCCATCGAATAAAAAAAATATAAAAAATCTAAAGTTTGAAAATAGAAATCAATTATAAACTATAATGAACTAAACATATAATATTCTTAAAAATAAAAAAAAACACAACCTAAATTGAGGTTATGTTCCATCGTACCAAAGAGGAATTAACCATGGTTGAACCATTTCTCTGGTTGACACGGTTCAACTGGGGTTGGGGGGTGTTAAAATAAAATAAAATAAAAAGTTTGGAGTACTACATTCGGGGGAATTGAGTGACTAAGCAGGGGGTATAAGTCTGAAATTGACAATACGTCTTTCGTGAGCACTTTGCTCTTTAAAAAAAGATTGCTTGTCACACTACTTAGAAATTAAAAGAGTTGAAACAAAACGGAGGGACGGCATGTTCCTCAGCATAGTAATTTAAAAGGAGTCATTGGGACAAGATCGATTAATTAATTATTACACAACTATATATTTATATACATTACCTTGATTATCAAAGTCATTACAAACAATTGTAAAAACTGTTTTGGTTGCTGTCCCGTAGTGTAAATCCTTACGGTACAAAAGAGTTCGTCTCCGACGAATTGCATTCTAAACCTTGAACCCAAAATTCCCTTGTTCTGACATCACAGAGTGTGCATTCTTTCATACGCGGAGAAATCCCATGTAATCCACATAAATCCCAGAAATCCCATGTAATCCGTAGAAATCCCAGTAATCCCATTAATCCACATAAATCCCAGTAATCCCAATCTAAATTGTTAGATGCGAGGTGCATATGAAAATATGCACATCGCATGAATTCTTCGATCCCTCCGCGTCTCTATTATTGTCAGCATCACGTGATGCAAGGCAAGCGTCTATAAACACCTCAGTTTTTATATTTTTTTATTATTAAATTTTCCTAAAATCTTGACCTATTCCCATAGATAAAGCATAATTGTGTCAACCTATAGCCCACCAGATTTCCCCTAGCTCGACCTACTCGCTTACCAAATTTCAGCTCTCCCTAACCCCTATTTCTCTTTTCCAAAGAATCACGCAAAAGTGGTTATCTCGAATATGAAATTCATTTGCGCCCTATAAATTCCTTCCAAATCAGTTCCCTTTTGTATAGGTTCGACCCTCCTTTCATGCCGCCCCTCTGGCGCCTCTCGATCCTATAATTATGCTTTATTATCAAAAGAAAAATGTAAATTCCGCGAAACCTATTTCGATCATGATTGGTTCGCCCCCGGAACTCTCCCGAAGTTCCATCTCCCAATCGAGGCAGTCAATTAACGTCGCCTCGCTTAAATTCGAATATAGAAAACTATTATAGGCGCTTGCTGTTAGGCTCCGCCCGTAAGAGGGTGACCCTTAGTTTACCTCGTCTCCGCCTACCCCGAGGTTATAAAAACCCCGAGAGCGTCGGTAACGGGGTTCTTTGCTTTCCAACCATCTTCATACTACGTAAACTCTGTGACTTAAAGTCTGTAAATATTCCTGCAGTGGCACTACCCCTCCCGGTCAATTTAGTTTCCATTTGATAATGGAACTTAACTTCAAATATATATCAATTGTTCATTAAGCTTTAGTTAACTCGTCCCGATTAATCTGTCTTAAGTCTCACCTTAAGAGCTGTATATATAATCGCTATTTTTTACGTAACTAAAGTTAATTCATTAATTAATTCAATTTAATTAATTTAATTTCATTTAATTTAATTAAATATTATTTTTACTATAAAAAGAATTCTGTCCCAAAGTGAATTAATAAAAAGACTTAAATTTAGTTAGTCGTTTCCATTCACCGCATAAACTCGAAACAACCACCGTACGGAAGCACTCAAAGGTGATCTTCCGAAACTTTACAACCAATTGAGGTAAGAGTGGTCAGTGACATCCACACACATTTTTGACAAGGCGCGAGCGCCGAGTGCATCCACTGGTAACCCGAGAGTGACGTGTCTATTATCTTTCGGATATAATTCCGACTCCAACCAAGGGGACCACCCCCGGTATTCATCGTCCTTAGTCGTCTAAAACAATCGAGTGGCCCATTTAGGGACATACCCCTCGACAGTTACAAACAATAAAATGTCATTTTACCTATATATTTATATACGCAACAATGGCATGAAAAAGAAAAGACAAATCGGTCCATTTCCTTCTTACAACAAAACAAAGAAAGGTTAACTAAAGACGCAACCCGGTCAATTCAGGTTGAATTAAATTATCTTTTACAAGAAAAAAAAAAGGTTGAATTAAATTCTCTTAACAACAAAAAAAAAGGTTGAATTAAATTCTTAAATTACATTTTCTTAAATTAAATTCTCTTAAATTACAGAGAAAAAGTTGAATTCAATTGACTGCATTGAAATGACTTGGGACTTAAACTCTGACTTGGGACTTAAACTCTGACTTGGGACTTAAACTCTGACTTGGAATAAAACTCTCTGGCTTCAAATAAAACTCTGACTTGAACTCTGTCAAGTATTCTGAACCTAACTTGAACTCTATCAAGTATTCTAAACCTAACTTGAACTCTATCAAGTATTCTGAACCTAACTTGAACTCTATCAAGTATTCTGAACCGAACTTGAACTCTATCAAGTATTCTGAAACTGTAACTTGAAATTAACTGAAAATGGAAAATGACTGCACTTGATCTCTATCAAGTGGAGACGATTAACCTCTGTTTTGGTTGACCCTCTTGGTGCAACCGACTTACTTGAAATGCAATCAAGTATCTCTATAACTTAAACTGTCTAACTTGAAATTAACTGAAAATGGAAAATGACTGCACTTGATCTCTCTCAAGTGGAGACGATTAACCTCTGTTCTGGTTGACCCTCTTGGTGCAACCTTCTGACTTCAAAACTGACTTCAAAACTGACTTCAAAATTACTTCAAGTATTTGTCTAAATCTATAAACTCTCTATAAACACTCTCTTTCTTAATTTGCAAGTCAATTCAATTCAATAATTGAAAAAAAAATTTGCAAACAAAAATATAAAATGTAAACAACATTTCACTCTAATGTACGGGAAGGTACATAAAATAAAATTATTCTATACTGAATATAACAGTGAAAATAACTCTCTTGAAATTAACTCTCTTTGAAAATAACTCTCTTGAAATTAACTCTCTTCAAATTAACTCTCTTGAAATTAACTCTGTTACAATTAACTCTGTTACAACTAACTCTCTGACAATTAACTTCTGTGACAATTACTGTTTCACTAAAAAAAAGTGTATCACTGGTGTCTGAAGTGTTCACTGTGTTTTGTGTTAATTCTGGCTCCATACTAAATATTAACTGTTAATAATACGGACTTTACAAGTGTTTATAAATTACTTAAAAAACAAACTGTGTACTTAAAATTTTCCACGGGCGAAATCCTCAGAGACGTGTCCTGAAGACGTCTTCCTGGCTACTTCTTCTTGGATGAAAACTAGGCGTGGAGAACTTGGAGTCGTGACACACCGGTTCAAGGGTGGATGTTACGAACTAGAAGTCGTGACACGCCGGCCAACTGGTTTTATCCTGATGCAGGGTAATTTCTATCTTGGCCAAAGAGTGGCCTCTTGTTAAAATCTTCTTGTTAAAATCTTCTTGTTAAAATCTTCTTGTTAAAATCTTCTTCATAAAATCTTCTTAAAATCTGTTTCTTAAAATCTTTTTCTTAAAATCTGTTAAGATCCTGGTAAAGGGTCGCCAGACTGTTAACTCCTCCGTCTATGGCCCTGGGGTGGTTCGGATTGACGGGGGTTCTAGTTAGAAGGCAAGCAACGGATATTTCTTCTATAACATTCTAATTCTTTTCGGTCGCCTCTGGTTAAACTCTTGGCTACAGACTCGCCAGACTGTTATGCCGATATCTTCTATGGTGCTTGGGTTGTCTCTTAATTTGGGCAAAGGGTCGC
>JAJOZX010000342.1:85000-95000 GCA_023014485.1 Bathynomus jamesi | reverse complement strand
CATAGACGGAGGGGTTAACAACTGGCGACCCTTTAACCAGGATCTTCACGACTCCAGGATTCTTCCAGTCTTCCAGACCCTGGAACCAGAACCAACACCCAGTTGACCGGCGTGTCACGACTTCAGTTCGTCACATCCACCCAGTTGACCGGCGTGTCACGACTTCTAGTTCGTCACATCCACCCTTGAACCGGTGCGTCACGACTCCAAGTTCTCACGCCTAGTTTTCATCTAGGAACAAGTGGCCAGCAGACACGTCTTCAGGACACCTCTAAGGATTTCGCCGTAGGAATCTTGTTAAGTACAAAACTCTTTTTAAAATAATTTCTAAACATTTGAAAAGTCATTATTATTAACAATTAATATTTAGTATTGAGCCAGAATTAACAAAAACACAGTGAACACAGACACCAGTGATACATTTTTTATTGAAAACAGTATTGTCACAGTATTGTCACAGTTATTTCACAGTTATTTTTACTATTCTAGTTAGTATAGTATAATTTTATTTAATGTACCAAACATAGTATTACCATACCATCACGTACATTGAGTGAAATTTTGTTTACATTTTTATTTTTGTTTGCAATCTTTTCAAATTTTCCCCGAGTTAGGCAAATTGTTGTGCATTTTTTTTAGATAGTGTAGTTAGGAAAACCCCTTAAGTGATCATTCCAAATTAAGATCGGTCAAGCAGACCTAATTAGAACATTAATAAGTACCTTCACATATGAGCGATTCAGACGGTGCGCTTTCTGACATCGAAAATTACCTACACCCATTTTTCCACCTACCCCGCGCCCTTCAAACATATTCCCAAACACACAAGTCATATGTCTCAGTCTCAAACCCCCGCCCCAGCATACATTAACTTAGGCAGATTAGTAAACCTTCCTCATACTGTTTTAATTTTTAAGGGGACCATAGATAATCGTTTTGTTGAACCGCGCGTAAGACCTTGGGTTGATCTTTAGAGCAACATTTCTTACGCGAAATATTACCGATGATGATATAAAAATAGGAAGCAAAAAGATTTATTGACCCTAAAGAGGGAAATGCATGACACAGTCACTTACGTCCCATCAATTAGCGAAGCTACAACATGGGACGATTTTAAACAAAACTATTAGAATTTTTTAAAGAAATAACCCTTGCACAACCCTTAGCCACATTAGAAGCAGTCTTCCAAGCTAAATGGAAGAAAGAGGAACACGAGATTTAAACAATTTTATTACACGTACACAAAACTTGTAGGAGAAGCCCTCCGGGCCGCAGAAAATGCATGTGGCATAACTTTACTTCGAAACAAAGAAATCTAATAGTAGCCACAACCATTTACCAAAACTACCCGGAGCACCTAAAAAAAAGTTTCAGGAGTTTTTAAATGTTGACAAACCTGTCAGTGTAGCCATAAACAAAACACGGGAACATACCCCGATTTAGCAAACCAAACTACCGAAAGGGTAGAGAAACCCCTGTACATTATATTCAGCAGCAGCCACAACACCAACAACAACAACCCAATATAAATCAAGGCAATACAGGGAACACCCCAGAAACAAGCCCCCCAAACCCAGAATACACGCCCTCCTCCACAGTGTTTTAACTGTGATAGTTTGGGCACATGATAAGTCAATGTAATTACCCCTCGTATTGCTCCCACTGTCACGAACATGGTCATCGCCGTGGCGATCGCCAAAAGTGTGCTGATAAAGCCCCTGCAGGGTATAGACCCCACTTTCAGAAACCAAACCAACCACGTCCCAAAACGTATCCCAAAAGTCAACCAATCCCCAGAAACCAGTCCATTCCCAGCCTCAGTCGAACTACCAACCCAATAGATCACGACCACAGGGTCACCCACACTCTTACCCCATGTAAACCCAATACAACCAGCAAGGTCAACTAGTTCGGTACGTAGAAGTACCCGGGGAGGAATCATTTTCCCCAGAGAACAGTTTTCAAGAACACCCTCAGCGTATGATATCCCGTAGAATATGATCCAGGTCCTCCCATAGAAGACCATTGAGCCCTTTTTTAGACCCTACATTGGAGGCAGCAGTTCAACCTCCTCCCTCCTAAATTACAGTAAGCCCAGATACGCACACAAACTCCCCATCAGGATAATAGGTGCGGACCTCTAGATTTAATAATAAATTGTAGTACGATAACCAAGATTTAACTGCTCTCCTAGATACAGGAGCACACGCGACGTTAATTAAGAAACAATGTGTAGATGAATTACTAGAGAGTACAAATTACAAATATGAACTTAAGGCACCATCCTGCCAACTAGAGGAGTTACGGGCACACCCATACCCACATATGGAGAAATTGAGTTATATTTAGAATTGGAAACGCGGTATACCCCGCGAAATGTTGTATAGTGGACACAGTCGCCACCTTTCAGACAGACATCCTACTAGGATGGATTTTTTTAACCGGAATCAATGGGAGATTTACCCAGCCGGAAAGTTAGTAAAGTGTCGAAATAGGACACACCATCTCCGCGAGATGACAGACAACTTAATGCTAATAGACTTAGCTCAGTTCAGATTTCCGAAAGAAATAGGAAACCCCCTCTACTTGATAGCAGATCAAGTCGGCCGGTTGCATCCAGAGGGACAACCGCTCCAGAAATCAGACCCCAGGGTAATCAGTTCCAGTTGTTGAATCCAGTTGGATCAACACACAGTTTCCAGTCAGTCAGTTTCCAGACAGTCAGTTTCCAGCAGTCAGTTTCCAGTCAGCCAGTTTCCAGTCAGCCAGTTTCCAGTCAGCCAGTTTCCAGTCAGCCAGTTTCCAGTCAGCCAGCTTCAGTTCAGCCAATAAGGCAAATTTTAGTCGCCGAACCAGAATCAGATTCACAATTTTTCATATGCCCTACCGAGCATATAACAGTAGCACCTTATGAGAAGATTTGTTTCCTAGCAAAAGTAGTTAACAGTCAAGGAAAATTATTAGAGTCAGAGCGTACTCTGATTACAGAGAAAAGTAATTTCAAAAGAGATGTTCTTATTGCCCAAGTCCTTAGTCAGAGTCAGAATTCAGCTATCCCTGTTGTTTGTTTAAACAAAGGAAAAGTCCTATAGAATTAACTTCAAATCAGAAAATAGGAACTGTTTCCACAGTAGAATAGATTCAGATTTCCCCATCAGTATGATAAATCGTGTTTCCAGTTCCTTAGAATTAAAGCCTTCAATATTAAAAGAAGAATATAAGAAATGTCTGAAGCACTCCCTTCAGGAGTCACCAGCTTTACAGGATCCCAAACTAATGGAATCACTTCTCGATTTCCTGATAAGAAATAAGATGTGATTGCCCTAAGGAGATCCTCTGGGCCGAACTAATTTGGTCCCTTTTGAAATCAAGTTGGAACCCAATTCCAAACCCATTTTCATTCCTCCCTATCGGGTTCCACATTCCAGTTAGTCACTATTGAGGAACACATCAAGGACATGTTGGAGCAGGATGTCATTCAGCCTTCAGCTAGTCCCTGGTCCGCTCCTATGATTCTCGTCTCCAAAAAGGACGGAACATCTCGCCCTTGTATAGATTTTAGACGCCTGAAACATTACCATCCCAGACCGTTTCCCGATTCCAAACATGCAGGAAACAATTCTGAACGTAGGGAAAGCGAATTTTTTTCATCCCTCGATTTAGCATCAGGTTATTGGCAAATGGAGGTCAGTCCCGAATCTCGGGCATTGACTGCTTTCTCCACTAACCGAGGCCATTACGAATTCCAGGTTTTACCTTTCGGAGTCCGAAATGGGCCTGCTAATTTCTCTAGGTTGATGAATATAGTCCTTTCCGACCTATTAGGTGTCGAAGCTCTCGTTATCTTGACGATATTATCGTCTACAGTTCGGACATAAAAACACACTTTCAACGCCTTCAGAATGTGCTATCACACTTGAGAAAAGCACACCTTAAACTGAAGCTTGCAAAGTGCAATTTTTTACAAGAATCCCTGGTATACCTAGGATTCCTACTCTCGTCCACAGGAATTAAACCTGATCCAGCCAAACTCGAAGCCCTGGAAAGGTACCCTGTACCCAAGACCATCGACGACGCCCGTGCATTTATTGGTTTTGTCGGATTCTATCGGAACTTTATCCCCCAATTTTCGAATATTGCTAAACCCATTACTAATTTGTTCCAGAAAAATTCGAAATTTAACTGGGAATCCGATCACCAACATGCCTTTGAAACTTTAATTAATAAACTAACCTGTCATCCCATTTTACAATATCCTGATTACACAAGACCCTTCATCATAGCCACAGATGCTTCCTCCTATGGACTAGGAGCCGTCCTGTTACAGGACGTAGACGGTGTGGAATTACCCATTGCTTATGCCAGTCAACTTCTCTCTGCACCTCAACGGAATTATTCCACTACGGACCGAGAGGCCCTAGCGGTATATTGGGCTTTGAAAAAATTCCGAAATATCGTCTATGGCTACGATGTAACCATCAAGACTGATCATAAGCCACTCACGTACCTCTTCAAGGACAAGCTACTTGAAGGACGATTGAGTAGATGGGCTCTGTTGATTCAGGACTTTGCAGCGAAAATCGTATACAAACCGGGAAAACTGCAAGTTATTCCAGACGGATTGTCGAGACTCAAGCCCGATGCCCAAGTGAATAAAAAAGGAATTCTTCCTGTGTTCGACTACGAGTGTCTGAAATACTCCCAACAACAGGACCAACACACCCAGAACTTCGGGCGCGCCTGGAACAAAAGGAACCATCGAAGGTAAAAGAACAGTACAACCTCAAAGATGGGCTCGTACATTTCAGGAACGAAGATAGAAATGACCTCGTGGAGATACCAAAGGATCTCGTCGATATAGCCATTGGACTTTGTCACGACTCACCTTTGTATGGAGAAATGGGGCCGGATCGCATCGCACCATCAAGAGTCTTTTGGAGCGATACCACTTTCCCGAGATGAACAAAAAAGTACAAGAATACATCGCCGAATGTCCGCCGTGTTTAAAGCATAAGGGCAACGTACCATCCACAGCTCCGATGCATAAATATCCAGTATGCCAAAGGCCATGGCAAAGAACTGGAATGGATATACTGGGACCATTTCCCAAAACGTCAAAGGGAAATCAGTACATCATTGTGTTTACGGACCACTTCTCGCGTTACAGCGAAGTAGCCGCCATTCCAGACAAGACCTCGGAAACTGTGGCAAGAGCCCTAGTGGAACGCGTCATCCAGAATCATACTACTCCTTCCATCTTAATCTCGGATAACGCCCTTAGTTTCACTTCCAAACTGTTCGAGTCACTCTGCAACATGTGTAAAATTAAAAATACCCACATTGTGGCATACCATCCGCAGGCAAACGGCTTAGTGGAAAGGCACAATCGAAAGATCTTGGAAGCCCTGCGCCACGTTGTCGATGCATCCTCCCGAAAATGGGATGATTCCCTTCCCATGGTACAAACAGCCATCAACAATGGCTATAATGTGTCCATCGGGGACACCCCTCATTTCGTCCTCTATCACTACGACAAGCGTCTACCTTTTGATTTGTCCGACCAAACCGACCAGTCAGTTCTATCATCTTCCGAAATGGCAGAAGCAAATCAGCAACTAGCTGAACGATCTTTCAAGATTTTTGACATAATCCGCTATGCCCTCGACCAACGAAACCAACAGATGGAGCAAGAGCAACATAGGCGTCATCCCCGTCAACGGACTATAATCGTCGGTATGCGATGTTATCTGAAGAGCGTGAAACCGCCAGGTGCTCATCGCAAATTATACCCAAAATGGGATGGCCCATATAAGATTATGAAAAACCTCGAAAAAAATCGTTATGAAATCCTCGACCTCCGGGATCATTCCAAACTAAAGATCATTTACGCTGACAATTTGAAGATAGCTTCCGAACAACACCTTCCCTAAAAACAGCTGCCAGGCGTTCGAGCCGCCTATCCTTCAAAAGGTCAAGATATTAACAAATCAGGCAGGGATCAAAAAACTGAAGTAGTCACCGCGGGAACCGCTACTCATGACGAAGATTGGTACCTCGTAATACCACCATTACTCGAGGCAATCTCTGAACAAGAGGAGGCCCCAGAGCCAAGCGTCCCATCGGACCCAGACCCTGGAGAAACCCCTTCGAGAGGATCACTCAGTGGAACTCCACCATCTCCTCCAACTCCACCATCTCCTGTCACCACCCCGCCGATTGATGATCGACGCACGGACCCTACATACCGCCCGCAAATGCATCACCCACGTGAACTAGAACCTTCACATAAGAAACGAACCCGCTCAGAATCCAAGCTCAACGGTCGACCCCCATTGCCACCAAAACGAGGCCGACCCCTTCGCCCATAAACACAAGTATCCACACAAGTATCCACACAACTACCCCCAGCTCCGTATAACTTAAGGCGTAGAAATGAATAAAATTGTCCCCCTTATAATTTTCCAAATTATTTACTCTTGTAGACCTAGCATTAAAATTTCTACCGGAGTTGTTATAGAAAAATTTGCAGAAGGTAAATTTTTGAAAGGGCACGCAGACCTTTATATAAATTTGCAACCCCCTGCTACAATTAAAATCAATCTCCTTCAAATACAAACCCAATTAAAAACGTTTGAAAGTAAAGTCCAGAATTCTTTCCAAGGAAAAGATCAGATTAGTCGCGTTCTGTTAGAAAATACCCTCGAAAATATTCAAACTACAGCACGCGCCCTATCAGAATTATTAGCCTTACCATAGATACACACTGAAACTAAAAATTCAGAAAACTTTAACCAAAGAAGTAAAAGGGGACTGATAGATATAGGAGGGAAACTGTTCAAAGGTTTATTCGGATTAGCAACCGAAGAAGATATTAAAAGAATTGAACTTAAATTGAATCTCTTCGCGCGAAATCGACAATATAATGGACACATGTTAGAACAAACTATTAGGTCATTACACGAAAACAATCGCTTCCTCCACTCCCTTTCGGACAGATTCACATACCTTGAATCCATGTTAGCTCAATACAAAGAACACAAAAGATATATAGAATTAATAGAGATAATGAACCTACAAGTAACCCTAATCGATAAATATTTACAACGAATAACTACGATTCATTCCAAGGTTTTGCGTGCAACCCAGCTAGCCCATGGAAAAATCACTCTTTCCACCCTAATACCATGGGAAATACTTCAGTCCTTGATTCACACCGCCCAGTCACAATTAAAATTATCACCCATATTCCCACTCAACCACACTAATTACCCTCAATTTCTAGAATACACCTGGACTGTACATGGACCACGCCCCTACACATACCTCATAATTATACCATTTTTCGATGTCCTCACTTATGACGTATATAAATTTCACCCTTTCCCAACACCCTACCAAAATAACTCTAATGTCTATCGATTGTATTTACCCACCGTACCACCTTACCTTTTCCTCACCAAAGATCTATCAGCTTATTCTATGATGTCAGATAGCGACGTCCGGCATTGCCGATTCCCGCAACCAAACAAACAACTCGTCTGCCCTCCACTGAAACCAGTTATTCTTCCAACTACTAGGTCTTGCTTTATCGATTTAATTCGTGACCTGCATGCCCCCGTATGTTCATTTAAAAAATTTCATTCCCCTAAAACCATCCAACTACGAATTGGACCAGACATCTGGGTTTCCTTCGCGAACAGGACTGCAGCTACTCCCGAGTGTCCATCGAATTATTCCCTCATTACAATCCCTATGGTTATTCGGCTACCAATTGGTTGCTCCTTGCGTTCAAAAGCCCTCCAAATATACAACCCGTATAAGGTTACCCTTAATAACTCATACCCATTCCCGTCGCAAATTAAATTTAAACCCGTCATAGAGATCTTAAATCTCTCCATAAAACCTGTAACCATCCTACCCGAACTACATGCCCCTGAATGGAATGATCAATTGAGCCGGTTTAAAATTTCGGATGATAACCAAAATAACCTCTTACAAATACTACAACCGGTAACCATTTTCTCAACATCTGCCGTTAGTATCATTATTATATGTGCTATTATCCTCGGTATATTTGTGGTGAAAAGATCATTCTGGGAACAAAGAAAACCAAGTGACACGGAACAGGAAACTATTATGCACGACCAAGAGTGCGTACCCAGACCACGTGAACTAGACTTAACCACCCGACTTACGTTGTATATATATACTCTGTATTATAAAACCCATAGCTATCATCTAGTTAGCATTAGTTAGGATGTTACATTATTATATTAATATCATTCTAGAGGAAAGAGCCCTGTAAAAATGAACCATAAATAATTCCCATATTCCTATACTATCTTATTCTTCATGTAATTCTTGTATTCATTATATAGTTCTTGTATCCATTTAAGAAAAAGTATCCATTTTAAAAATTCATGTGTTATATGGTTCATGTATTTATATAATCCTGTATATTCTTATATATTTAACTTTATATAATGCCTATACTCATATGTATGTACGTGTGTGTATTCATTTTTACATAAGGACCAAAATCGCCCAACGCGAGTTTCGATAAAATTTTTGATTTGCTTTCTACTTTGCCAAATAATTGGTGACCTGTTGTTTTTTAAAATCTCATAATCATTTTTTTAGATTTCGCTTAATAAGGAATCCTGCTTAAGCTTTGCAATGTTCATATTTTGTATACATTCTCTTTCGTTATAAAAGATGAGATCATTTAATAATAATGATGTTAGCAGTTTTTGGGTATATAAACCTCAGTAAAAATCTTCCATTGTCATTCAGAAGCTAATTCAGAGGCTGAGCACTAACTGTACATTTTAGCAGTAAATTTACAGTTGAAGATAGTTTTTATCTTATCCTTCGAGCCTTGCTCTCTTCAGAAGAACTTAGTCATTAAACTTTCCGGATACGCTATAAGAAGAATCCGGAACCTTCAGCATTTTTAGTAAGTCTATCAGAGTCCTTCGAGCCACTATAGAAGAACTCGGAGAGTAATATAGAAGAAAACTACTGCAAGTCACACATCCGTTGCTGCCACCTAACTAGAACCCCCGTCGACTTCGAACCACCCCGGGCCATAGACGGAGGGGTTAACATATATATATATGTGTATATATATATGTGTATATATATATATATATATATATATGTGTGTGTATATATATATATATATGTATATATATGTGTATATATATATATATATATATATATGTATATATGTGTGTATGTATATATATGTATATATATATATATATGTGTGTATTATATATGTATATAATATATGTATATATATGATATATATATATATATCCCCGCAAGGGGGTTCTAAGCTCGTGCTCTTGAGTGCTCTTTGTGCTCGTTTGTACGTGCTTGTTCCTGGAGGTTTCACGTGCGCCCTCCCGGCCCTAGCACCCAAGGATGTGTGGCTCGACCCTGCAGTCCTTGTCATCCTTGGTTTTTCCACTTCGACTGTCCCCTCCACCCTTTCTTTTTCCTCTGTCTTTCCTCTCACTTTTTCTTTGTTTTTCCGCTGAGATATGCCCTTTAAATAGAGGCGAATCGGTTCTTCTGAACTAAAAAAAAAAAAAAAAAATATGTATATATATATATATGTATATATATATGTTTATATATATATGGGTATATATGTGTATATATATATGTGTGTATATATGTGTATGTATATATATGTATATATATATGTGTATATATGTATATATATATGTGTATATAATATATGTATATATATGTGTATATATATGTATATATGTGTATATGTATATATATATGTGTGTATATATATATATATGTATATATATGTGTATATATATATATATATATATATATATATGTATATATATGTGTATATGTATATATAAGTGTATATATATGTGTGTATATATGTATATATATATGTGTATATATATGTGTGTATATAGATATATATGTATATATATATATATATATATATATGTGTGTGTATATATAT
>JAJOZX010000342.1:0-80000 GCA_023014485.1 Bathynomus jamesi | reverse complement strand
CTTCCTAATAATGATTTGTACTATACCTACAAATTCAATAACTATGACGTCATAAAGTAACTTAATTCTCTTCACGTTTCCATACCGCCAATACTGTATCATCCATTTGGTATGTGGATATCTTTCATGTTCAATATATGGTAAATTCTTTAATAGTAAAAACTTCATTCTCTATACATCATTATTTATATTGTGTCCTACCTATTGGCTACTGATACCTATCAACCTATCAGTCCATATTTTACGCGTGTCTATATTACTCACACAACCTATTGTATTACGTACATGTAAAATACATCCACATGTATTTTTTTTTTTTTTCAAGTGCGTTCACCCCTCACAAGATATTCCTTAGGCTTAGGTAAGTGGTCGAATTTCGAATTCGCGAATCACAGCAAAATCGAACGCTCTGATCCAAATTTATAACATATTATAATATAATGTAACATGTTATGTTGTATATAAATTATCTTGTATGTGCTCATGTACTTGTGTTATGCTAATAACCATATATAATAACCATAAATAATAACCATATAATACAACCATATAATATAACCATATAATATAACCATATATTATAACCATATATTATAACCATATATAAATATAAAAACACTGTAAGAATGGTAAACGACGTAATGTACTTCAATGAAACTGTAATTGAATGTAATGACTTTATATATAATGTAAGAATGTACTTTAATAGAACTGTAAGGGACAATCATAAGCGAATGGGAAGTAATCCATAATCGCAATCATAATTGTAATAAACCCAAACGAAAATGTACTCAGTCGTGTACTTAAATTGTACTTATGTACTACTATGAAATGATATCGCCTTCAGAAATGAAGACGCGGCAAAAAAATACGATTAGTTTTTATTTTTATTTTTTAAATTTTTTTTGGAATCTTTCAAACATCTGATCATGTGTTTAGAAGGGGGGAACTTAACCTTCTTAACCTTCAACTGTCTTCCCCCAACATTTAGGCTTATATTATACATGTATTTGTAAAATGAACTACACTTCATTACGGCTCTCTGCTTTGGTCACTGCTACGAGACTCCCTTGTTAGCAGCTTCGCTGCGTGGGGGCAGAGGCCCCTTGCCTCCTTAATTTTTAGATTCCGGCCTGAGCCATGGTCGAAAGAGGTCGAACCTCTACCCCTGTAAATTCAGAGCACTACCTGTACATTTTGAGAAGTAAACTAGAGTAAAAGAAGTTTTTATCTTTTCCTTCGAGCCTTGTTCTCTTCAGGAATTTAGTCAGTAAAGTCGATAAGTTATAAAAGAAAAGCCGATAATTTTAGTACCAAGAGAAAGTATCAGAGTATTATAGAAAGAAAAGAATTAACAACTGTCGACCATAAAGCGAGAGAAAAGAATTAGAATGTTATAGAAGAAATATCCGTTGCTGCCTCCTAACCAGAACCCCCCCGTCGATTCCGAACCACCCCAGGGCCATAGAGGGAGGGGTTAACATATGTATATGTATATATATGTATATATATATATATATATGTATATGTATATATGTATATATATGTGTATATATATGTATATGTATATATATGTATATGTATAATACACAATAATATACATATGGAACATACTTGAGGGCTCTGTCCCTAACCTCAGAAATGAAATAGAAACAAACTGGAATGAGAGAAGAGGCAGATTTTGTACGGTCCCAGCTGCGTTGGGACAAGGAGCCATGAAAACGAGGATGGAAAATACCCTCAGAATACGGGGCCCAAAGATTTTCAATGTCCTTCCAAAAGAAGTGAGGAATCTCCAGCACACCAACCTGAATAACTTCAAGAACCAGCTGGACAGATTCTTGTGCAAAGTCCCTGACCAGCCATTCGTGGCCGGCTACGAGGGCATGAGGCGATCAGAGAGCAATTCCCTCCTTCACGAAGTCCCGCAAATGAGGCGGGATGTTGCAGAGGGGTCGACCGCAGGTCGATCCTGAACCGTCGTTCAAACTCAACAAAAGTTCTCTCTCTCTCATCTTGCGCGGAATATCTCCTATACAAGCGTCGTTCTTTACGTTAATTATACTGCGTGTTTGCAGTTAAATGTATATATGTATATGTATATATATTATATATATATATATATATATATATATAATATATACATATATATATATACTGTACTTTAGACTATGATGACGATGATGATGATGATGATGATGAAACAGCTGATGATGTGCCACACAGGGATGAATACCAACCTTCTACTTCGTCAAAAGAGCCTCATTTAATTACTCAACCTGAACTAAATGATCTGGTACGAGATTTAAATTTGTCTAAAAATCAAGAAGAGTTCCCAGAGTCTAGACCAGGGGTCCCCAACCTTTTTGTGCCGAAGAGCACATTCAAGACTACCGGTAGTGCGGCGGGCACCATTTACTTTTTCAAGGCAAATTTATAGTTGGACTGAATAATGAACATAATACACAAAAAAAACATTTAATTCCTATGTAAAATAATGAACATAATTCACCAAAAAAAAACAAGGATGGGCTAACTAAGAATCTTAGAAAAATTATCAAAACGATAACTTAATTTATTTATAAAGAAATAATTATTTTCAAATAAATGAGCATCTGTTTCCGTAATTAACTACTAAAATTTAATAAAATGTTAAGTATGTTACATATTTTAAATATTTAGTAACTAAATATTTAAAATATGTAACATACTTAACATTTTATTAAAAATTTAAATAAAAACTTATCAATCGTAGTTAGTCAGTGGCGGGCACACGCAAAAGGGTCGGCGGGCGCCATGGTGCTCGTGGGCACAGGGTTGGGGACCCCTGGTCTAGACTATAAGGCTAGAACTTGCTAGCTAACGATGCTAATATTTCTGTTTTCCAGAAATGTCAAAACAACTTAGCTACCGTATATGACGGCTTACAAGACGCTGCCCCGTGAAAGACGCACCTTAATTTTGGAAAGTTAAATTCAAGAAAAAAAGTTCTTGATGCACTTTGTTGTTAATACAATCGATATGTAAAATTCAATAAAAAGAAAACCCAAAAGCCAATAAAGAAAGATAATATGATTATTACTCTTATTATTTGTTATTAATCAACTTCAGATTCATTACTGACATTATCATCATTATCCCCATCATGATGTGCTGTATTGCCACTTTCGGCTTCTAAGACGCAGGGCGATTTTTTAAGGTATTTATAAGGAAAAAAGTGCGTCTTATAAGCCGACAAATACGGTATATATTTTTCTGTGAATGGAGATCTTTGCTTTTGTTATGATATTGATGGTTTGATGATGGTCTTAGTGCATAAGCACAACCCATAAGAATGACGAGTGTTCATTGCTTCATCGAAACTAAGTTTAAAGGCTGTTCTCTTATATATTGGCAATACCTACCCATCATTTCCTATCGGACACGCAGTCCACATGAAAGAGTCGTATGAAAATATGGAATTGCTTCTTCGCAAAATTGGAAATGCAAATTATAACTGGCACATTTGTGGAGATCTCATTGTAATTGCGCTACTTCTTGGTATGCGACTCAGATACACAAAATACTGCTGTTTCCTTTGCAAGTGGGACAGCCGAGCAAAGCCTCCTCATTACAATGTTAAGGACTGGCCACGGCGTCTAGCTCTAATTCTTGGACAAAAAAACGTTACGCATTGAAATCTAGTTGATCCCCAAAGAATCTACTTGCCACCTCTTCACATCAGGTTTAATGAAGAACTTTGTAAAAGCCATGAACAAGGAAGGAGCTGGCTTCCAGTATTTGAAAGGAAAATTCCCTCGTATCACAGAAGTAAAAATAAAAGAAGGTATTTTTGTTGGTCCTCAGATCAATGAGCTGATGAAAGATATTGTTTTTGATGGAATCTTAAATGAATTTAAAAATAGAGCCTGGATCGCCTTCAAAGCAGTTACTCAGAACCTAGGTAACCGTTGATCACCAAACTATGCTGAATTGGTTGGTGAGCTCCTTCAGGCTTACAGAATACTGGGTTGCAACAACATGCCTCTTAAAATACATTTTTTGCATTCCCATTTAGATTTTTTTCTACCAAACCTCGGAGACATTAGAGACGAACACGGAGAGTGATTCCACCAAAATATCTCTATGATGGAAAAGTGGTATCAAGGCAACTGGAATCCTAGTATGATTGCAGATTACTGTTGAATGCCCATCAGGGAAGCCAAAGATCTATCATATAAGCGTAAATCATCAAGCAAGAAATTTTAGGCGAGTCTGTAATATTATATTACCACTCAGTTATCCTTATTTTCATGTTTTTTTGTGAAATAAAAATGATAATTTTCTCAAAAACTGTGGATGATGGAAAAATTTCACTATTATTTTCGAAATCAGCACTAAAAAGTCAGTAAGGAACACCCAACACTACCAGAGGAACAGAATTTTTGTTGAACAGTGTAATGGCCCAAGAATACATCCTTGTGGAACCTTACTAGTCAGCATCGCCTTGTCAGAAAAAATTATCTTTTAATCTAATGTAGTGATGACGATTCGTTAATATGATTTGAACCAATAGAGAATATTTCTTCTTATTCCGCATATGTAAAGTTTATTCAGTAAGATTTCGTGCGTATCAAGTGTATCAAATGCTTTTGACAAGTGGACCAAAACCGAAACTGCGTTTTAGTTAAAATGTCGTATCTGATTAAGAATTTAGTAATTTGAGTGAATACGATTTTTTCAAATACTTTACTTAAAGCTGGAAATACGGAAATGGGGCGATAAATGGATGGAGTGTTTGGGGTTTCCTGACATGCAATAAATACAGGGCTTCCTTTACTAGACTGTCAGGGAATATACCTACTGTTACTGATTCATTCATTAGTTTACTGAGGGGAACTACAATTTCATTCGATACTAATTTGTATATTTTCATTGGGATCGTACTGATGTTAGAATCTTTATTTTTTAGATTTTTTATTGTTAAAGAGATATCGTTCGGTAAGATTGGATCAAAGAAAAATGAGTTTCGAATGGATTGTGGCATGTATTGAGTCTCAGTATTTGGAATCGTGGCTGCAGTATTGGAGCCGATATTTGTAAAGAAGTTGCCTAATAAATTGGCTGTCTTTGTGATCACTGTAAGAACTCGTCTTATGTGAGGGAGGACAAGGGATTTATTTTCACCTTTTCTTTGTATTAATTAAATCCTTCAAAGTGTTCCATAGCCTCTTGGGATTGGATTTTTGGTCATCAATTTTTGACCATTAGTGATCTGCTTTCGCTCATTTAATGACTGCATTAAGTCTGTTATAGTAATATTCGTTTAGCTGTACGGTGATAATATCAGTTTTCCATAATTTAAAGAGAGTATGTTTACATTTAATAGTCACAATGAGGAGTTGGTGAGCCATATATTACTTTGGGTTTAAGAGGAAAGTTTGTGTTGAATATATTCATTAATTTGCTTGAGAATGCTTGAAATTTCGTTCTAATGTCACAGTTATTTTCGGTTAGTCCAGTCTAGTTAAAAGCTGTTATTCCTCTAAGAAATTTTAGCTTATCATTATAGCTGTAAGCTCTATAATCAACTTTTATATTTTCCTTTGCGGAAAAATGGGTGAGTAACATGGTGTAGGTAGACAAGGGATCTGTGATATTTAATATAATTACACTTGATATGCAGTCAAGTGGGGACCGTACCCAAATTTAATCTAGCAGAGTCGAATTTCTAATGTCATTGTGAAGTCTAGTTGGCTTTGTAATAGCTAATTTAAAACCACTTGCAGTTATGATGTTGCGAAGGAAGTTCGCGTTATTATTTGAATGTTCTTTTGTGAGATCAGTATTTAAATCTCCGGCAATGACACAATTGTTATCGATATGATTGGAGATTAAAATTCTATCGACACTCGTAATAAAAGTTGGTACGTTACCAGTTGGTGGTCGGTAGATGCTTAAAACTGAATATTGGGTGTTATGAGGATACATTTTATTTGCGAGTGTTTCTGAGGTATTGCTTATGCTTGTCAGTTTTTAAATGCATTTAATCTTGCAGTTTGAGTCTACAAATATACTTACACCTCTGCCCCTATTATTAGGCTTGGGAAGATATGATGGGTTTCTACCCTTTCTAATTCGAATCTGTGAATAAATAAATTACAAAACATGCACAGTCTGGCATGTTTTCAACTTGCGTAACGATTAACCGAGCTTTTCTAATAACATACCTTTAAGTTAGGCCTAGCAGCTTACGTGCGGACCCTCACTGTCTCGGAATTACTACTTCAGCTAATGCCAACATGCCCCATACGACAGCGGACCCTGACCCAATAATACCACGTCCTCGGCCTTAATTGTTTCCTTAACTATTAAAAAAAATCCCTGCATTTTCTTCCATTTCCCTAAAATATGAAAAAATATGAAAAGAGTGTTACACAAACTTCCAACTATTTCTAACAGAAAAGGGGGCAGGGGTAATGGGGAGGGGGTAATGGGGAAGAGGGGTGGAGGTAATGGTGAAGGGGGGGTTATGTAACAAGGGGGGTGGGGGTTAGCCCCAAGTTTCCTTAACTATTAAAAAACACCTGCATTTTCTTCCATTTCCTTAAAATATAAAAAATATGAAAAGTGTTACACAAACTTCCAACTATTTTTAACAGGACATTAAAAACAAATGTACGTCGACTTAACACGCTTAGGATACTAACAGGCACAAACTTTGGACACCAGCAGGAAACAACATCACTCATATACAAACAATATATTCGCTCAGTTATGGACTATACTAGCCCATGCTGGGCACCCATTATCTCAAACACACACATAAACACCTTACAGACAATACAAAACAACGCACTTCGTATCATTACAAGATGTACTCAAACAACACCAATAGAACACCTGCACACAGAAACAAAAATACTGAAAATTAGAGAACATTTAAACATGAGGGGAACACAATTCATGGCAGCAGCGACAACTAACCCACAACACCCTTGCCACTACATGTATAATCATGCACCAACACCTTGCACCATTAAGGTAACACCAGAGAGATATTATAACCAAATACTCCATTCTATACCACGCCCCACAGACATCACACAATACAGAAAACACATACACACACACACCTAACCCACAAAGCACTGACACGACTCGGTCCGAATGCGGTCCTAGGTGCGAAGCCGCCACCCACTGACAGGTCTGAAACCAGCCTGAGCAGATGAGATCGAATTAACTTAGCACGATTCGGATGTGGACATCACCCCAACTTACAGACATATAAACACAGACTAGACAACTCCACAGACGACACCTGCCACCTGTGCCAGGACACACCACAAACAATTGAACACATTATGACAGACTGTATCGCTCTAGCACAACATAGATCACAACACAACATCACTTGTGCGCTGAACCTCTGGTCCACTCCGGAGAGGGCGATCGGTTACCTGCGTGCCGCCGGCTTGCTCGATCAAGGTGGGCTGATCGGCTAACCAACAACAACAACTATTTTTAGCAGAAAAGGGGAGTAGGGGTAACGGGGGAGTGGTGGGGTGGGGGTAATGGGTCATGGGGAGCGGTGGGTTAATGGGGGAGGGGGTAATGGGGGACGGGGTTACGCAACAAGGGGGTGGGGGTTAGCCCCCAAGTTGCATAAAGGGGGTGAGTGGGTTTTGGGGGAAGAGGGAAAATGACCTTCCCCCAAAGGTTAACCCCTAACCTTTTGAGCTTCGCATTCTGAGCCAGTGGGTTAAAAATTTGTGAAGCTATATTTACGTAAAATGTAAAATAATATTTTTGTCTTCATCTCGGTACTCTGCAAAAGTGCCCTCGCTGTGGGCAAGTTTGCGAAGCACTAGCCCGGAGCGTAAGGCAGGAAGCCGAAGGCTCTGCTTGTTATCATTCAAAACCAATTTCAGGAAAAATCAAACGACAAAGACCGAAAAATATAAAACAACAAAATACTTTAACTCCAACAACTATTCGATGTAATTTTGCCTTGTTATGACGTCAGCGATTATCACTTCACTGTTTTCTCCATTAAGAAATAGTCTAAAAATTTGCCCTGTCCAATTTCAAACTTTAAATTAGTTACAACTCAACTATCACTTCACTAGTCTGAGAGAATTTAACTTTCAAAATCAAGAATATCACGTCTTTATCGGGACAATAATAAAATCGCTAATAGAATGATAATTCACTGAGGACAAAGTCAGCTAATGAATAAAAAAAAATGAACTTTCACAAGTCTCATTTCTGGGTTAAATGAGGAAGGGGTAGTGTCTGACGTTCTTGAAAGACTCTTGAACCATTCACAACTTAATTAATGGAATGCGATTGAAACTAAACACAAGTCATTTAAACAAATGATGCAAGAGTGAACAAGGTATGGTTTCGTGACACCAACGTCCTCCTCCCTCCTTCGAAGACGAAAACTCTACTCTCTGGTGGCAACTTCAGGTAGGTCCTTCAGAAACATCGTCTTTCCAGTTGTCGTCTCGCATCCGACTTCGTCCTCTTTATTTATTTTCTTGTGAGCACCCTGTAACTGAAAGAAACTTAAACACGGTGATTTTAATAATTATAATTAAATACACCTATGGTTAATAATTAAGTTGTTTTAATACTTGATTTTCCTTGTTAGTATTATTATTATTTATAATTTAAGTTATAAAAGTATTCCTTAATAATTTCGCGCCCTATGAATAAATGACGTCAGAGCAAGTGAAGAAGCGTCAGTAGCCGTAATGCAATCACGTGTTATAAAGTTGACGACCGCACATAAGCATAACAAAAAGATGTTGCGTATTGTGATACAACGCCATCACGTGACGCCCTTTTTGATGGGAGTGAGGCCCCCGTAGTCCTACGCGAAATGCGCAGAAGTAATTGGATCGACTTATGTCATGACGTAAGATGACCTACAATGTTCTATAAATTCTCCAAAATTTATTCCGTAATAATTAATTACTAATTAAATTATAAAATTTTGAAATTAGATTCCCAACAGGTAATAATAATAAGCTTTCAAGAGGACCAGAAACTGGCACAGCGCTTAGGCCAGACAAATGCGACCCACTACGTTAACTCCTGGATTGTTATTACCATTACTATCAGGAGTCGAACACCCGACCTTAGTGTCTTCACTTTGTTTACAGGGAAATGGTGTTACCCAGTAAGCTACCGGCGCTCGTTTCTGGAAAGCTAGAAATGAAAAGAAAGCGTTTTGAAACGAAATATACGCATGCTATAGGCTTCTCATACACTTACCCGTGTGTAAAAAGGCTAATTAGAAAAAATCATGTAGAGCTAAAGTAAGGAATAGATAAACTATTTTCCCACCAGCTACTGATGACAGTATAAACTATAAAATATGATAGTATTGTTTGGGAGTTCTTTAACCTTTGTAAAGGCAAAGCCATATGACGGAGAGGACCTGCAGCTTTACGTTGGATACGACGGACCACTATCCCGCGAAGGAAGCCCCAGAGAAGCAATTTAATCACTGGAAGCTTAATTACAAGGCGAGAGAAGAACCGAGGAGCTTTGATTACCAACCAGGCCGTTTAGTACTATCTTTCATGGCTGGTGAAGATCACAATAAAAAGTATTAGAAGAGGCATAAGAAACTTAGAAAAGCAGTATTTAAAATCAATTCTTGAGCATAAATCTCCGTCATGCACACATTCGTGATCCAATAATTCAGTTCATGAATTGTAATTAATCAATTAATTAAGTCATTCATTTGGTAATTAACTCATTCAAATAGAGTATTTGAGACTAAATAGAACGCTACATACTGTGAACGTTGGACCTAAATGTTTATTTCCACATCCTCCAATCTGGAAATTTTCTGATTTAGGAAAGGATAAAAGAAGGCCTTGACGACTGCAATCCCGAGAGGACTAACAGATTAATAAGATATCCTACACAATGGAAAGGGATTGATTTGAAAATTGCCTCTTTTGTGATTCCTGCCACCAGATTTCCCATTCTTGAACGAAGTCTAAAATGGGAATGACGGAGATTGGGAAGAGAGTGAAAAATGTAACTAAAGCGATCATCTACGTATTCATAAACCTAATTCTAAAAGGTGGAAGTAACGTTCTGATTTTCATACATTCTACGATTGCACTTAGGGACTGTAATCAGTGCTAAATTAATTTATGTTAATTTTTCATTCTGAAAGATACGACAGAAGCAGCATGAAAACGGCTGTAACAAAATTTTCTTAAGAGTAGGAGACTGAGGTGGGTTCCAGGGCACTGTCTATATTAAATACTTTTAAAAGTAGATTTACACATCACCTCCCTCAGTAGATCAGTGGTTAAGACCGTTTCCCTATAAGCTCGGGGGTTCAAATCCCGATGATGCTGGTAATAATACAGGAATTTGAGCAATGGGCCACATTAGGAGGCCTGATCGCTGTGCCAGTTTCTGGCCCTCCTCACCGATTACACTGGTCTACAGCCAAAATGCTTCGGAAATAAAAGTAGTCATTCTTTACTAATTTTGGGTCACTGAATACGAAAATGATGCCTAAAATTGCCAATTGCCTCTATGTATAAAGATATCAGGCAACCCTGTACCCTACTAACTGGACTGCATCTGTCGCATAATATGTAGACGCCTGTGACACATCGACACATTGACTCTACTACGCATGCGCGGTTATATTTTTTTTATTTTAATAAATTAATGTAAATATATACACACATATATATATATATATATATATATATATATATATATATATATACACAATAAAATGTAATTTTAAATTTATCTATTGCATTATGTATTTGTAAATTATTTATTAAAAAATAGATTGGATCATTTTAACATATTGCTTCCCATAATGTTTTTGATATTAATATAAATGGAATACTAACCTAACTTAACCTTACCTAATTTAAAATTATTAAAATGCAATGTAATTACATTAATTTATTAAAATAAAAAAATATAACTACGCGCATGAGCAGTAGAGTCAAGGCGTCGATATGTCACAGGCGTCTACATATTACGCCACAGCATCAGTTCATTCGCCGAAGTCATACAGTGCACCCTTGTCAAACTCTTTTTAGTGTTTGCTTTAGAAACTGAATTTTTTTCAGCCTAATTTGAACAAAGATGCCTCGTAATTGCGTGAACAGTGTAGATAACTTCTGTTATGTTTGTGGAGAATTGACTTTTGCATCACAAAAGCGTGCTATAACCGCCGTGATTAGGAAAGCCCATCACCTTTATTTTGGCTGTAAGATTGGAGATCAGGACAAGAGCTGGGCCCCACACATATGCTGCAATACTTGTGCAACAAACCTTCGCCAGTGGTTGAATCGGAAAAGGAAATCTATGCCTTTTGCAGTGCCAATGGTGTGGAGGGAACCAACAGATCATGTCAGCAATTGTTACTTCTGCATGGTGCCTCCAGTCAAGAAAGGTATTTGCAAGAAAAATAAGTGGATTTTACAATATCCGAATATACCCTCTGCTATACGCCCGGTACCTCACGGCGAAGGACTACCCGTTCCTGAGCCCCCACACTCATTCCCCCTGGAGTCAGAGGACGAGGAGAATGAAGCAACCTGCGAAACTTGTGAGCCTTCAACTTCACAAGACCCTGAATTTGTTTATAACTTGACATCTTCTAAACCGCACATGATAACTCAGAATGAATTAAACGACCTTATCAGAGATTTAGAACTGCCAAAGAGTAAGGCAGAGCTGTTGGGCTCCAGATTGCAGCAGTGGAATCTCCTCGCTGAAAATGTTACAGTGTGTAAGTTTCGTGACCGTCAAAAAGATTTTGTCCCATTCTTCATCATGGGAGGTGACCTTGTAGCTTGCAACGACATCGATGGTCTGATGGCAGCTCTCAACATTATTCACAATCCTGATGAGTGGAGACTGTTCATTGATTCATCGAAGTTGAGTCTAAAAGCTGTTTTGTTGCATGTTGGCAACGTATTGCCATCAATTCCAGTTGGTCATGCAGTCCACATGAAGGAAACATATGACAACATGAAGCAACTTTTGAACTGCATAAACTATGACAAACATCAGTGGCAGGTTTGTGGTGACTTGAAAGTTGTTGCTATCGTGCTTGGACTGCAGCCAGGCTACACTAAGTATTGCTGTTTTCTGTGTGAATGGGATAGTCGGGCTAGGACTTCTCATTACATCAAGAAGGATTGGCCACTCCGACACTCATTGGAACCTGGAACAAAAAATGTTCAGTATCCTCCACTTGTAGAATCGAGCAAGATTTTGTTACCACCCTTACACATCAAACTGGGCGTCATGAAAAATTTTGTTAAGGCTATGGATAAAACGGGGGCAGCTTTTAAGTACCTCGGTGGTAAATCCCAAAGCACAGTGAAGCAAAAATCAAGGAGGGTGTATTTGTTGGTCCACAGATCCGCGAGCTTCTTAGAGATGAGGAGTTCGACCGTATCCTAGGTGGTGATGAGAAGACAGCGTGGAATGCTTTCCGGTTAGTAGCAACCAATTTTCTCGGAAATACCAAAGCTGACAATTACAGGGAGCTGGTGGAAAAGCTGCTGTTGTCCTATCAAAAATGGGCTGCAATATGTCTTTAAAGATACATTTCCTCCATTCGCACCTGGAATTTTTTCCGGCCAACTGCGAAGCAGTCAGCGATGAACATGGTGAACGTTTCCACCAGGATATCTCAGCGATGGAGAAACGCTACCAGGGGAAATGGAGTCCATCATTGTTAGCAGACTACTGCTGGACAATAACAAGAGATGCTCCAGAAGTTGAATACAAGAGATAAGCAAAGAAGCGACGGGTTCAATCAATATAAGTGACTGCATTATACAGGTATGTTACTAATATATGATATACATATGCGCAAAATGTGTAACTTAAATTTTCTTGGAAACTGTAGCCAATCGACTGTTTATATGGTCATATTCGTTTTCAGCACCCAAAAATCCATAATAGGAAACACATTTTATCTCTGAAGCACAAACGTTTTCAAAATTTGTAGATCAGTGTTATTAGTTACACAAACAAATGAAAAACAGAAGTAAAGAAATGCGTATGCCTCTTATCACATCCTTATGTAGTATTCCATTTCATTACAATTATGATGTAATTTTATATTCAGAAGGGAAAGGATCTTTTTTTTATGCAGGAAGGAAGGAAGGAGGGGCCAAGGGCATTTACTTATCTGTGAACAACAACCACCATAAGAATATATTAAGTTATTTGTTATTTAAATGGAAAAAGAATATATAATGGATCTTTTCAGTTAGACGGCCTGTAATATTTTTAAACATTACTCGTTTTTTATTGTCCAGTTTTAATCGAGGATTTCAAGAATAACATTCATGTTTTGGAGAAACAAATAGTGAGGCAGTTATATGCAATTTAATAAATTTAAAATATATATATTTTTGAACCGTATTGGGATCTTTTTGGTTTGACGGCCGGCGGAAAAAAAGTCATAGCTGCGAGACCGTCAAATTCTAGACTCTACCAACGGGTCAGGTTAACTGAATGCCCAGTTAGGTTAACAGAAAGCCCGGTTAGGTCAACTGTACGCCCTTGACGATTGGTTAGGTTAAGTCATGATATTTTCGTTTTTTCGTTAGTTTACTGTCAAAACAAACGAAAATATCATGACTTAACCTAACCAATCGTCATGAGCGTACAGTTGACTAAAACTTTCAGGGATTTTGGAATCTTAAAGCGTATATGATATTTTCTAAACTAAAATGTATAACTGCCTCACTATTTGTTTCTCTAAAACATGACTGTTATTTTTGAAATCTTCGATTAAAACTGGACAATAAAAAACAAGTAATGTTAAAAAATATTACAGGCTGTCAAACCAAAAAGATTTAATCTTTGGTTTATTAAGTGAAGTTTTATACATTATTAACTGTAATACATTATAAGCTTCTGATGTTGAAGAATCTCTTCACTGAATTAGCCGTTAAAGAGGACGTATGAATTCTCGTTGTAACGCGTTTCAACATATTATGATGAAATTGAATTAAATCGTCCGAAGGATGCCTTTGAAGACCCTTGAACTCATTTGCCTTTCAGTGTTGTATTCTCGGAGCAATTTAAATTAATCAGTCATTTCATTTAATGATGAATCATTTTGAAGTGCTAAATCTGCGTCCTTACCAGACTATGTAAACTTTGTATGAAAGATTTTTGAGTGCTGACAAACGATAAGCAAATACGATTATTCCGCAGTTATTACTGGACATTATTGTATATTGTATATTCTTAATTAATAGCGTGATATAAACGATTCTGTAAAATTATGAGGAACGTACTGAGGTTTTCACCATTTACACTATTAAAAATACTAGAACATTATGACAAATTATAAGGAACCTACACTCTAAAAACTGTTCAAGCTGAGTACTTTCTTATAGCCGCATTTACACTGGGGTAAATTTGTTAGTTAACATGTTGGGCAACATGTCATCTAACAAATTTACCCCAGTATAAACATTTAACATGATCAAAAACATGTTATCTAATATGTAAGCTTAACTTTTTTGTGAATGCTCCGGAACGAAAAACATTTTGTTAATATGACATGTTGTGAGGTGATATCGTCATTCACAGGGTTGCCAACCTATTACGATCGATCAAATTTTCACGAAAAATAGAAAACTTTATCGCCACTCATGGCTGGTCTACCTAACTGTGTTCGTAATTGTGTATTGTGCATGTCCTCCGTGGTGGCCGAGGGAACCTACAATTTTACGTTGGTTCCGAACCACAAAGCCTTAAAGTTTACTACCTTAAACTATGCCCACTTTATCAACATATGCGTCTAATCGATTTTTAAACATGTTTATAGACATGCTACTAATTACTTCTACTGGCAAACTATTCCAGCTATTTACTATTCTATGCGTAAAAAAGTTTTTGGCAACTGCTGTCTCGAACCTTCTACTTATCAACTTACACCCGTTATTTCTAGTCCTATTATATTGAGATATCTCGAAAAAGCTAACTCTATCTATGTTATCGAACCCATTCATAATTTTGAAAACCTGGATTAGATCACCCCTTAGCCTTCTAGTCTCGAGTGTTGTCAATTTTAACTCCTTAAGCCTATCCTCGTACGACTTAGACCTAAGCCGGAATCATCTTAGTTGCTCGTCTTTGAACTCTTTCGAGTTTGTCTATATCTTTTCACATGTGCGGATTCCAAAATTGGATCGTGTACTCTAAACGGGGTCTAACTAATGATTTATAAAGAGAAACTATAATATCACGCGATTTGTACTAAAAATTCCGAGCTATAAAACCTAACACTTTGTTCGCTTTATTGACCGCTGCTGTACTTTGTTTCGCTACTTTTAAATCACCAGTATATATACACATATATATATATATATATATATATATATGTGTGTGTGTGTGTGTGTGTGTGTGTGTGTGTGTGTGTGTGTGTGTGTGTGTGTGTTGGCGATACACTTTTCTATTTTAGGCGAAATTTTGTTCGTGATAGGTTGGCAACCCTGCTGTCTGCTAGTCAGTTAACAGACAAATGTTTGTGGTTTTATGATGTGCAGTTTCTTTTATATCTAGCAGATGGTATTAGTTGACTGAACATGTTAGATAACATGTGTTTCAGTGTAAACGGTGCACACTAACTGCATGTTAGATAGCAATGTTAGCAAACATGCTAACATATGGCGTATCGCGCCAACATGTAGATAACAAGTTAGCGTCACTGTAAATGTGGCTTAAGATGGTGACGCAAAACGATACAGTGTTTCTGAATAGGATATAGATTATAGATGGTACAGTCATGACTTAAAACTTTTTCTCAACACTCCCATAAAGGACACAGGTGAAACCGAATTTTTTTTACCTCAAAACTGTAGTCCGAAGCAGACAGAGAACATAAATACACTTTGTACGCAGAAAGTACCGGGGTGTCCACAATGTTTTGTCACCCCAGTAAAATATTAACTGATTTTCGTTTTCCTTTCAGACCCATTTGAAATGTGTGATAGCAGCAACTATACGATTGAACAACGCATATTGGCTAGTAACCTGGGTCCATGAGCGACCACCTAATGCCAAAACCATTAAAAATATTCGTGCAGACTTCCAGGACCGATTCAATCGTGCAGCTCCTAATAAATATGTTCAGAGGTACATAAGAACTGAAAACATGTTTAATAGGGTGGCTATTAGAATATAGGGACAAAAATTATTTTTTTAACATTAGAGTTCGGAAGGTCGAATGTTGTTCTTTATTATGAGAAAACGTAGCATGCCATTTCATAAAGCAATCAAATCTTATTTAGGGGTGGCGCACGGCAGTATAAAAAGGTAGAGTAATGTAATTTTAATCAATAGTAAAATACCCCATTTATTTCTTTGCAAAATTTGCAGAAATTATTATTGAAATGTTTATATGAAATATTCATATATTTTCAGATATATAGTTGTATTTATGATATAATATCAATATGTGTAACTACTTCTTGTGACTTTTGGCACCTGAAAAACTGGCAAGGAGCAAGCTGCAACTCAAATCCTCAGTTAACTACATGCTGAGGAAGTGCGTATGTGGTAGTAATTCGTACTCCATTTATTTCACGGTTATGAGTTTGACGCCCTAAAATTTTCAATTTGTTTTTGCAAACATGGCTAGTACTAGTTATAGTACTCGTTCTAAAACAGATCTATGGCTTGTTGGTCGAACTTTACCAAATATATTGGCCTATAAACTCCCTTCTCAGCAGCAAGTTTTGGCACATTTTTTTACCATCATTCAGAGATGAAGCTCCCTTTGAAAGATAGTGCTAAGAACAATTTGACCAGCGTTATGGGTTTCTGGAAGAAAGCCAGTAGTATTCCAACTGCGCATGAGCATGATCTTATTAAGTGGTTGCTCAAACTTCATTCTGAATGGAAAGCATCACAAAAAAGTAAGTCCCGTCGATCTCAAAAGCAAATTTCCAATGAAACACACTTCACATCACGACTCAATGAACTATTTGGCATTGCACACGAGAATGTTCTGTCTATGATGAAAATAGAAGATAAGAAATTTCTTATTGCTCAGCGCAGGGGAAGGAAAGGTCACAAAGCTGGCATTGATAAAGTGACAACAATCAAGGAAAGAAATAAGATAATTGGAGCCGCAAGAGAAAACATGAAAAAGAAATACAACTAAGCAAAGTTGCAACAATAGATTCAAATACTATTTGTGGTAACGAGTCGATCCATTCGGAAAATAGTACATCCCAAAAATTAAAAAGTTTTTCTCAGGGTGACATCCAACCACAATTGAAGAAAGCAAGACCTGAAAACATAATGATTCCCGAATTAGCGCAAGCTCTAGACCGTACAAAGACCAGCAACCGAGCAACACCTCACATCGTTGCTGCTACGGCAAAAGGTTTAGGATATGATGCAGAGTCACTATCGATCAATAAAGATTCTACTCGCACTAAAAGGATAAAAATTATAAAAGAAACTTCAGCGAATATCATTGAACACTTTGCTTCAGAAACCCCCCTAGTAGTTCACTGGGATGGGAAAATGCTACCTGATATCAAAGGAAAAAAGTCTGTCGGTCGTTTGCCTGTGGTACTGACTGGTAAAGATATCGGCAAGCTTCTTGCAGTCCCTAAACTTACCTCCGAAAGTGCAAAAGCAATTGCAAAGGCTGTTATTGAAATTGTAAAAGAATGGAATTTAACCAACCAGATCAAAGCTATGTCGTTTGATACAACGGCAAGTAATACAGGAAAGAGAGGAGATGCCTGCATCCTGATTGAACAAATGTTGGACAAATATCTTCTGCACCTAGCCTGTCGTCATCATATCCATGAGATTATAGTTGGAAATGTATTTGGCGTTCTTTTTGGTCCCTCATCAGGACCTGATATTGCTTTATTTAAGCGATTACAGCTAGAATGGAGTAACACTGATAAGAGTAAGCTTGAACCAGTGATTGGTGATAAAGAAGTGACCTTAGACATATCTGAATGGAAGGAAATAATTGAATTCTGTGAAAGTAACCTAGAAGAACTTCAACCAAGAGATGATTACCGAGAAACCTTAGAATTAACATTGTTGTTTCTGGGAGAAGTACCCCCACAAGGAAGAAGACTGATGCAACCAGGTGCTCTACATCGTGCACGTTGGCTAGCAAACGTAATTTATTCTATAAAGATTTATCTCCTCCGTTCACAGGTTCGTCTAACATCAAAAGAAATATCATATTTAAGATTTATGTAAAAGCATGGTTCCAATGCCCCCAAGCAACTTTAGCTCCTGCAAATGACCCTGAGCTCCTTCAACAATCAAAAACTTATCCAGACACTGTTGTCTCCAAATCTGCAGGCAAGGCATCCGGTAATCATTTGTGGTATTTAAGTGAACGTCTGAGTGGTCTCTCTTTCTTTGATGATCGTGTACCTTTAGAAATGAAGAGATTGATGGTCGCAACTCTAAAAAATGAAGGAGATAAATGCCCTCCAAATAGAATTTGTCCAACAATTGCTGAATGAAAAGATTTGTCATCATTTGTCACAGCAAACTCTCGACAACTGTTTTCAATTTTAGGGTTGCAAGATGACGTTCTAACTTCTGTAGATCCAGCTCAATGGGAACAGATTCCAGATTATCAAAACGCTTTCAAGATTCTTAAAAGCATGAAGGTTGTCAATGGTATAGCAGAAAGGTGAGTAGCATTGATAAAGGACTTTAACGCTTCTGTAACGAGAAATAAGGAACAGACAGTTTTTGCTTCAGGTCGTTGAGGAACATCGTAAAACATTCCCAGATGCAAGAAAGAAAACATTAGTTGAAGGGCTCCAAAGTTCAACCAGGCGACAATGAGTTGTTAGCACCAACGAAACCCCCTCCATTGAGAGGATAATACTCACCCTTATGAGTGAGGGGGACCTGCAGCTGAACTCAAAAAAGACTGTAAGCTAAAATCTTCTGGACTCTTGCGGCACCTCTAAAACATTTCCGATTTGTATACAAATTGGTATTCTGAGTTTTTTAGGGAATAAGAACAATATTATGGGGTCCGACCTTAACTTTTTGAAGATTATGTTTATACAGCCACCCTAATGATTAACCTTAAACGTATTTAAAAAGGGGTGAAAAGATACGTGTTTAGATGTATCTAACTTAATACACTACTTTTCCAGTACAGGTTTATCGTTTGGATCAGTAATTAGGGTAACGGTAGTAAAGGTGTTACATAATTGTGGAACTATTTAATGACATTTAAGCCCTATTTATACCTCCTAGTGCACTGATTTAACGACATAAGTTCAAAGGATAAAAGAATGTACTGTAATCTCTGGGCCAAAGACCCTTGTATAGCATAGTATACATATATTTGTATCTTGTGAAAATGTAATGTAATGATAGGGTTCTCTAACGTCCTTCTCAACATCTAAGGTTATATGACGGAAGAGACCTACATCTCTACGTAGGATCAGAACCACGGGTCACTACATAATCTGAACATATAGTCACCCATCCAATGTCGTTTAACTTTGCTGATCGACGGTAAGCGGTGTTACGACATTGGGCACGAGGTAGTCCTGTGAATGTAATTTCGTGGCATCCAGTTTTTTGACGGGGATCCTGATTGGCCAAAAGTGAATCCTGATTGGTCCCCCCCCCGTACCGACGGGGGGGGGGGGTGACCGCCTCTGTCGTGCCCCCCAATGGGCCTTGTACCGGGGTCTATGTACAGGGTGTCCCAAAAGTCTCCATACATAGGGAAAATTAGCACTTTTTAGCAAAATGTAACTTTCCTGGTACACCATGGCCTTCAAGTGCCCCCACAGGTACAAATCAAGTGGACTGAGATCTGAGAACCTCGGAGGCCACTCCACGGGGCCATGGTGTACCAGGAAAAGATACAGAACATGGATCGCCTAAAGGAACGCATTCGAAGTGCAATTACGTCCATAACACCAAATGTGTTAACACGAGTTCACCATGAGTGGGAGAGACGCATCCGTGTGTGTTTACAAAGAAATGGCAATCATGTAGAGAATGTTTTGTAAACAAAGTTACATTTTGCTAAAAAGTGCTAATTTTCCCTATGTATGGAGACTTTTGGGACACCCTGTATTGATGTGCTTATCTCTATAACTATGTACTAAAGTTTGTACATACAATTACAAAAATAAGCAGGTTTTGGTTTAGTTTGTATATTTTATAGTAAGAATACATTTTAAATTATTACGAATTTATTCTATATGCATTAATATAAAATACTAATACTAAACCTGTCATCCCAGGCAAGTGTTGCCCGGTAAAAAATTGAAAACCCGCCAAATCATGCTTAAAAACTAGCTCAAAAACAGCCAAACCAATCTTTCATAATCTATACTATAATAAGAGAGCTGTCCGTCTGTCTGTCTGTCTGTCTGTCTGTCTGTCTGTCCGTCCGTCCGTCCGTCCGTCCGTCACACTTTCAGAAATTACGGGCGGCAATGTGAAGCTCAAGATTTTCATGACTGTGTTCTTTTCTATAGTTTTATTGACCAAATAATTGAACCGACAGTAATTGGGAGTTCAATTATTTGGTCAGGGGAGTTTTGGGGGATATCTGATCAGATTCAGAAATCTTGAAACAATGTGAAGCTCAAAATTTTCAAGGCTGCGTTCTTTTCTGTAGTTTAGCATGTCTGTTTGTCTGTTTGTGAAATTTATCCCGGGAAATAATGGTAAAAGGGTGGGGGTAATGGGGAGGGGTGGAGCTAATGAGGGACCGGGTTAGCTCCTAAGTTGAATAAAGGGGGGTTTAGGTACCCGGGGGGTAGCTAAACTTAACCCGGGAAACGCCGGGTACCCGGCCTAGTATATATATATGTTACAGTCAATGTGTGTAACCAGCCATTTCGCCTAATGGCTGAAACTTTTAGTCATTTCGCGAAATGGCTGTTTCACATCGTCATTTCGCGAAATGACTAAAATCTTCAGCCATTACGCGAAATGGCTGAAATTCCACCTTGGTCATTTCGTAAAATGGCTAAAATGACTTTTGTCATGAATTCATAGAAATAACAAACATCACAATAAAATTGGAAACCTTTATTTAACAAACTAAATCTGCTAAAATATACATACATCCACAGGTCTGTTCAAATAAGTGAGAAACACTCTTCAAATACATATTTGAACACATATGAACATTTGAACACATTTGAATTTGAATTTTCAATATAGAGGTTTTCAAATACTAACCGGGCCCTCAATGTTATTCCGATGTCCGCCATTGAAGGCCAGGTTAGTTCAACTGTATACCCTTGACAACTGGTTAGGTTAAGTCGTGTTATTTTCGTTAAAACTAACGAAAATAACACAACTTACAAGATCATTTGCCCGGTTAGGTCAACTGTATGCCCTTGACAATTGGCTAGGTTAAGTCGTGTTAGTTTCGTTAGTTTAACGAAAATAACACAACTTAACCTAACCAATTGTCAAGGGCATACAGTTGACCTAACCAGGCAAATGATCTTGTACGAAGTGACCAAGGTGGAATTTCAGCTGTAGTAATGTCCAATTAAGAATCTTGCCTTGCGTTTAAAAAGGTGTCTTTTCATGTTAGAATGTAATTGTGAATTTAGGCTATTCTTTGTGTCTCTCTCGACTTAAGTATTATAATTAAATTCCCCCCGCGCATTACCCCGTTTAACTAAGTCTGTTTCGGCAATAATAAAGTAGTAAAAAGTGTAATGAAGATTATAATTAACCCCAGTCTCCCTTTGCATTGTCTAGCGGCTTTCCACTCTGGCCACGTCTACCACGCATTTATAAATTATAGTAAAAAGAGTGTAAAGAGAATGATAAATGGTAGAAGAGAAATTGAATAAAGAGTAGAAAGTAAAGTAAATAATGAATTATAATAATGAAGAAAGTTATTCACTACATTTTTGGTGGCAAGCGGTGGCCCTAATTACAGTTAATTACGGGGCCCTCCCACGAGCCTTATATTTCGGTTAAAATTGTTGCTACCGGTATTATAGTTTATAGCATTAATGAATATTCTGTTTCGATTATTTAAATAGCAAGATGCAAAGTGTACCCCATTTTCAAGTAAATTTCGTTTTCCATTCCTTAAAAATTCATTGTAAATGTAATTCAAAATGGCGTCTCACTTTCGAAATTCTAAGAGTGTCTGTAATTTTTGCGCGCGTTCAAACTTTTGTTTTTTTTCTCTTTTCGTTGGAATCCCGATTGTTTTCAAACCGACTCACAGTTGTGCTTCCATGGAGTCGGACTCTGTCTCGACTCAATTTGAGTCTGAAATTTAATTCGAGAGTCGTTTGTTCCATCTTCGCGCGGTTTCTTTAGATTTCGTTGCTTTCGGTCAGAGATAAAATTCAAAATTGGAAATCGCGGTCCGGTGACTCATTCCTTTTCAATTCTTTCCTTCCACTTTTATTCCTGTCTTACAGCCCACCTTTTTGTGTTTAGTCTTTTTTTTAGTGTTTACATTTTCTGAATTAGTAATAACTAGCAAAAGATCGGCGCTACGCGCCGATTTTGCTAGATCTGCGGTGCTTGGACGTTCGACCCAAACCGAATTGTGGGCCTACGGCGTATTTTATTTTGAACATCAATAGCCTTTTATCTGGATATCGTTCCCATTCCTCTCACCTTGGGCCTCAGTAATTGGGGTGCCTGTGGCCCTCCAATTACTGGCGAACCAATTATTCGGTCAATAAAACTACAGAAAAGAACGCAGCCATGAAAATCTAAAACTTCACAAATCTTGATACGATGAACTCGGATGTGAAGCTCAAGATTTTCATGACTGCGTTCTTTTCTATAGTTTTATTGACCAAATAATTGAACAATTATTTGGTCAATAAAACTATAGTCATGAAAATCTTAAGCTTCACAAATATTGACACAATGTGAAGCTCAAGATTTTCATTGCTGCGTTCTTTTCTATAGTTTTATCGCGGTGCTGGGGGCCCTCGGGCCCAGTAATTGGTGGTGGTGGTGGTGGTAGGGGCTAGTCACACATATATTTTCGTTCATTACTCATCACCCCCATCCACCATACGAAGTTTGGTCGAAATCGGTTCAGAAACGTAAAAGTTTTTTCTGCGGACAGACAGGCAGATATTTTTGCTAAATTCTAATAGTAATGATGCCCGATTAGGTTAATTAAATAGCCGGTTAGGTCAACTGAATGCCCGATTAGATTAATTGAATGCCCGGTACGTTAATTGAATGCCCGGTTAGGTTAATTGTACACCCTTGACGATTGGTTAGGTTAAGTCATGATATTTTCGTTAAAGCCAACGAAAATATCACGACTTAACCTAACCAATCGTCAAGGGCGTACATATGACCTAACCTGGCATTCAATAAACCTAACCGGGTATTCAATAATTTTACCATAGGTTTCGTAATGATCTTGATGACGTCATTTAACGTTTTAAAATTAATTATTTAATTGCTATTTTCTTACAGCGACAGGCATAATGATATTAGGATACCTAATATTTAATTTTGTAATTTTAAAGTGGGGAAAATAAATAATTTTCTAAAAATGATCTTCAACTATAAAAGCGCATCTAATCAGATAACTTAATTAACGTATTTCTATGACAACTAAAAAATAGAATGATAAATCAATATCCTATCAAATTGTTTGTGTATACGTAAAATTATTTGTACAAAAGCCACAGTAATAAAACGCACAAAAGTCACGGTAAATAATTTCGAGTGTGGCTCGTTTAACTTTAAACTCGTGTTTATTGAAATTGCCCGTTTTAATTATGTAATTTTTTGTATTGAATCGATAAAGAAATCTTTTGTGAATCGAAAAATGTTAAAATTATAACAAATATCAAATATTTTGTATAAAAATCATTGAATTTTAAAAATATCAAAATATTTTGTATAAAAATCATTGAATTTTAAAAATGCATGTTTGTTTTTAGTTTTTTGCAAAAAGTTCTTTATGAATTTTAAAAATATATACTTTTTTTAAATTGAATCGATAAATAAATCTTTTGTGAATCGAATGATATTAAATGTTTAGTAAATATTGACTTATTTTGTGCCAAAATTATGATTAAAAATGAAAAATTAAAAAAATGCGTGTACAGGCATGGGAAGAACTGTACCCCTAGAAGGGGGGGGGGAAGGAATTATGTTAGGGAATTTTTTTTAGCATGGGCACTGCACAATAAAAAGACGCATCGAATGGTGAAAACCGCATTGTTCTACACCAATTGTAGCGACCTGTAGGTGTGCGCAAAAAACTGTTACATATATATATATATATATATATATATATCGATCTATATATATAAGGCTTCATTTCTGAAATAGTATATTAGACTAGCAAAAGGTCGGCGCTACGCGCCGATTTTGCTAGATCTGCGGTGCTTCGGCTGAATTGTGGGCCTACGGCGTATTTTATTTTCAACATCAGTAGCCCTTTATCTGGATATCATTCCTATTCCTCTCACCTTGGGCCTCAGTAATTGGGGTGCCTGCGGCCTTCCAGTTACTGGCAAACCAATTATTCATTCAATAAAACTACAGAAAAGAACGCAGCCATGAAAATCTAAAGCGTCACAAATCTTAATACTGGCAAACCAATTATTCATTCAATAAAACTACAGAAAAGAACGCAGCCATGAAAATCTAAAGCTTCACAAATCTTAATACAATGAACTCGGATTTGAAGCCTAAGATTTTCATGACTGCGTTCATTTCTATAGTTTTATTGACCAAATAACTGAACCGACAGTAATTGGGGGCCCTGCGGCCCGCCAAATCATAGTTTTCATTGTTTCGAGTGCATCAATAATATTGTTATAGTGTTCCATTAGTTGTGATAAGCATGATCTTCCTGACCGGAATCGATGTTGGTTATCATTTTTTTTTCTGAGTTTCCCCATTAACCGCACCCCCTCCCCCATTACCCCACCCCTCTCCCCCAATACCCCCTCCCCCACCCCCTCCCCCATTACCCCACCCCTCTCCCCCAATACCCCCTCCCCCACCCCTCTCCCCCATTTACCCCACCAATTTTTTTCTGAGTTTCCCCATTAACCCCACCCCCTCCCCCATTACCCCACCCCTCTCCCCCAATACCCCCTCCCCCACCCCTCTCCCCCATTTACCCCCACCCTTCCCCCATTACCCCCAAGGGGGGAAGGGGGCTGGCACCTTGCAAAGGATTTACTTTATTTTTTTTTGGTTACATATATATATCGCATCTATTTTTCTGAGTTTCCCCATTAACCCCACCCCCTCCCCCATTTTGTGCCAAAATTATGATTAAAAATGAAGAAATGGGAAGAACTGTACCCCTAAAAGGGGGGGAAGGATTTATGTTATATAATTTTTTTTTAGCATAGGCACTGCGCAATAAAAAGACGCATCGAATGGTGAAAACCGCATTGTTCTACACCAATTGTAGCGACCTGTAGGTGTGCGCAAAAAAACTGTTACATATATATATAAGGCTTCATTTCTGAAATAGTATATTAGACTAGCAAAAGGTCGGCGCTACGCGCCGATTTTGCTAGATCTGCGGTGCTTTGGCTGAATTGTGGGCCTACGGCGTATTTTATTTTGAACATCAGTAGCCCTTTATCTGGATATCATTCCTATTCCTCTCACCTTGGGCCTCAGTAATTGGGGTGCCTGCGGCCTTCCAGTTACTGGCAAACCAATTATTCATTCAATAAAACTACAGAAAAGAACGCAGCCATGAAAATCTAAAGCTTCACAAATCTTAATACAATGAGCTTGGATTTGAAGCCTAAGATTTTCATGACTGCATTCATTTCTATAGTTTTATGGCCCGCCAAATCATAGTTTTCATTGTTTCGAGTGCATCAATAACATTGTTATAGTGTTCCATTAGTTGTGATAAGCATGATCTTCCTGACCAGAATCGATATTGGTTATCATTTTTTTTTCCGAGTTTCCCAATTAACCCCACCCCCTCCCCCATTACCCCACCTCCTCTCCCCCAATACCCCCTCCCCCACCCCTCTCCCCCATTTACCCCACCAATTTTTTTTCTGAGTTTCCCCATTACCCCCCCATTACCCCACCCCCTCTCCCCCAATACCCCCTCCCCCATTTACCCCCACCCTTCCCCCATTACCCCCAAGGGGGGAAGGGGGCTGGCACCTTGCAAAGGATTTACTTTAATTTTTTTTGGTTACATATATATATATCGCATCTATTTTTCTGTTTCCCCATTAACCCCACCCCCTCCCCCATTACCCCACCCCTCCCCCATTTTGTGCCAAAATTATGATTAAAAATGAAGAAAGGGGAAGAACTGTACCCCTAAAATGGGGGGCAGGATTTATGTTAGGGAATTTTGTTTTAGCATGGGCACTGCAGAATAAAAAGACGCATCGAATGGTGAAAACCGCATTGTTCTACACCAATTGTAGCGACCTGTAGGTGTGCGCAAAAAACTGTTACATATATATATATATATATATATATTATATATATATATATATAAGGCTTCATTTCTGAAATAGTATATTAGATTGTGATGAAAATCTTCTATACTACGGGGTGTCAGGAAATGATTGCCCCCCCTGTAGAGCAAAAACTAGAAGAGATAGATAAAAACCGGCGAGATCACTTGAAAGAGCGTTAAAATCTGAATAAAAACCATTATATTCTATTCCTGTGATTTTAATTCTTACCATTTTTTTCCCCACAGAAACCATGGCATCATCTATTTTGAACGATTCAGAGAAAAAGCGAGTTCTTGACCGCATTCGAGCTGTCACATTTCGTGAAGCAAAGGAAGCTGGTGCAACTTTCATAACTCGACACTGGGTGGCTGAGAGATTAAAAAGATCAGAAGACTTTGTCAAAAGGAATTGGAATAAGAATCCTGAAGATTGTGAAACAGAATTTCGAGGAGGAAGACCGGAGAAATTATCTCAAGAATCGAAAGACATTGTGCTTGCTGCATCACGGCGCCGAAAGAAGAGCTGCTCTGAGGTAGCGAAAGAGATACTTATCCGTCGTGGTAAGATAGTCAATCGGCAACTTGTGCATCAATTTCGAGTTCGCCAAGGCTTGAGTGCTTGGCATGAAATAGCTAAGCCACGGAAGAGTGATCTTAATATTGAAGATCGGCTATGGTTTTGTGATTATCTTGAGGAATGGACGGAAGACGATTTCCTTCACTTGGTTGTCAGCGATGAATTCTTCGTTTATGTCTCCAGAAAACCAAATTTTCAGAATGATCGGGTTTGGGCAACAACTCCTGATGAAGTCCCAGACGACCAGAAGTATCGAGAAATAGTAAAAAATCCAGCATGTGTGGGTGTTTTCATTATGTTCTCTATTCGGAAGCTCATCTGGGTTATCAAACCAAGAGGAACCAGTTGGGATGGGCCTTATTTTCGAAATGTAATTTTAACCCAACAAGTAATTCCGTTTTTGAAAGACCCCGAGTGTGTTTTGGATGTTGAACAGGCAACCTTTCTTCACGACAAAGCTCCCTGTATGAAAGCACTTGCGACTCAACAACTGCTTAAGGACAATAACATTGATTTTTTCGGAAATAATGAATGGCCTGGCAATTCTCCCGATCTTAATGTCTGTGAACATGTCGGATCCATCATGAAGGATCGGGTGGAGTCCTTAATGCTGGAACAACCCATTCAGAATCGGTATTCAACAGAAATTATGACTGCAAAGATCAACGAAGTCCTTGAAGAAATGAGTCATGATACCGATCTCTTTGAGACACTTCTGGGATCATACCCCCATCGATTAATGGCCGTCAGAGCTGCAAATGGGGGCAACACCCGATATTAAAACAAGTGTTTTTTATTCAAAATTAAACGCTCTTTCGCGTGGTTTTTTCTGTTTTTTTCTATTCCTTTCAGTTTCTTCTGTACAGGGGGGGGCAATCATTTCCTGACACCCTTTATAATAAGAGAGCTGTCCGTCTGTCTGTCCGTCCGTCCGTCCGTCACACTTTCAGAAATTACTCTGTAATATAATATAATATAATTGTATTACGGGCGACAATGTGAAGCTCAAGATTTTCATGACTGTGTTCTTTTCTATAGTTTTATTGACCAAATAATTGAACCGACAGTAATTGGGAGTTCAATTATTTGGTCAGGGGAGTTTTGGGGGATATCTGATCAGATTCAGAAATCTTGACACAATGTTAAGCTCAAAATTTTCACGGCTGCGTTCTTTTCTGTAGTAGGGGGGGTGAGGTACCCGGGGGGTACCTAACCTTAACCCGGGCAACGCCGGGTACCTCACCTAGTAATAATAATAATGATTAGTAAATAAATTTTACACTTCATTTATACGAATTAAATTATTTTAGTGTTTAAATAGATTGTGGCATGCATTTTTATACGTTAAGATTTTAAAAGGTTGTGCGTAAATTTGTGACGCATTTCTAGGTAATGAAAATATGTATGGATTATATATATATATATATATATATAATATATATATATATATATATATATATTATATGTATATAGATAGTAGAGCATTCTAAGAGATTCAATGAGTAACAAAAATTTTCAGAATTTATTAGGTTGTTTTTGAGATTATTCTTTGACTGGATGTATATAATGGTAGGCTTATTTTATTGTTTAATTACAGGCTTTTAAGGCAAGGCTGAAAGTTGGTGTATAATTTTAAGTATCGCTTCTAATTTTCGCTTTATAGGTTAAGTTAATTATAAAGTGAACGTCGAAAAATAATCTTAAAGACACTAATTCATACTGCGTCAAATTCGGACTGTTTAAGTTTATTATGCTTGCCGTTTACAAATTGTGTGAGACTTCAAAATAAACTAAATTTGTTTAATTGAAATGGAGAAATTGTTTTCATAAAATTTTTGATAAATTAATTTGTTTTTTTGACTTTTTTATATACTCATTAACTATATACTTATATATTACCTTATACTTATATATTAATTATATATATAATTATATATATTTATATACTCATTAATTTTTGTAGGTAGGCTGGTTTTTGTTGTCTATTTTTTTCTTTCTTTCATTTTCAAGACAATTCCGAGGGATATTTTGTATGGTTAGGCTGTTTAAATTTTTCTTATTCTGAAATTGAATTTTATTGTGTTAGGGAGTGTTTTTTTTTTTTGTTTAACGTTTTATTTTGGGTATTAAAAATGAAAAATGTCTTTTTTTTTATGTTCGCGCGTTTGTACAGACAATATTACAAAATTAGATGTAATGCAGTTTCATTCGGTTAGGAATATTTTTATAGAGGCTCACTTATAAACAAAGCGAACACTCTTATTATACAGTGATTTGTTTTAATTTTTTTTTGTTTACATAGGAGGTTGCGTGTATTTTGGGGTTCATAATATCTGTTCTTACTTGGATAACGATGTAAATTTGTAGTTTCAATTGGAAACGATAAATTATAGGATTTTGTGATTTACGAACCATACTGGGTTTTGTGTTGCAGGAGAGGGTTGTCTCTCAGATGTAATTTGTGAATTGCGAGTTTGCTTCCTATGAAATTTAGCTTCTGAAGTTGGAATTAATGTATTAAATTAATTTTCGGCATTAATATTTAAATTTGTTTTAATATCTGTTTTGGAAAATTTTTAATTTTTAAACTTCAGTTGGGTTTACTAATGCAGTTAAAACATTGGCTCGAGTGTTCACCCGGAGATGGAGCCTTTTAGATGGTCAGTAACGTTTTTGTGGCCGCTATGTGTGCTTCCCCCAAAGTGTAAGAGGGTTTGTGATTTTCAGAGAATTGATTACATGAAGTTTCTGGGGCTCATTTTTGTCTTTTGTGTTTGAATGTATCGATGTGATTTCTGAAGGTAGTTTGAATAATAATATTTGTTAAATTATAATAAAGGTTGCTAGGTATGGGCGCTTTATATTTCTACTGTACAGTATTGTTTTGTTGCGTTTCATGAATTTTTTTATCTTCTCCGATGTAACTGCCATAAGTGACCTTATTGTAGCTAGGCTGTGATTGAAATGTGAATTCTGTAAAATTTGTAATAGTTTTTCCGTGAATTTGGCCAGAGCAAATTTGTAGTTATTGTTTCGAAGTGAACTGTCGAGAAAATTCGGTAGATTAAATATGAAATGATGATCAGTAGCAGTATAAACGTTTCGAATAACTTTTTTTGTCAAAATTTCAAGAGGCTCGATTTGGAGGCAGCTAAGTTGGATCCAAATTCCATTCATTGAGTTTAGTTGACCCGATAGGTGATCGATCACCGATGAGAGAGAAAAGATGAGATGAGAAGAGACAGAGAAGAGAAACCGAATGCGCAGGGACTTGGCGCAGGACAGTTTCAGAAGAGAAGAGAACAGAGAAGAGAAACCGAATGTGCAGGGACTTGGCGCAGGACAGTTTCGATGGTCTACTGGTATTTTTCGGGCAGTAGCTGGTCACGCTGCTCAATGCTTCACTAAATATGTGTTTTACACTCGGTAGGCAAGCCACGAGAGCTTGAACGAGTGTCTAAGGCTTTACTGTCCATACAGACATGCAGTAGGTTTGTTGCGAAACTGCCTACGGCGAAGTGATCGTTTGATTATCGCCAGTAAGAGTCTTTCAGCTGGACGTAGGAAGAGCAGCGTTCATCGACAAAAGTTGAGATGAGACAGGCGAGTTGATTCGTTGACTTCTAGCATTGCAAATTCCGTCCAATTCCGGTGCGTGGTTCCACTTTCAGTATATCTCCCCCCCCTGATCCTCTTAGAATTGGACGTCTCTCTTGGTTTTTTTTTTGCCATTTGGAGAGAGAGCGGAACCAACCTAAAGCGTGCTGACCTGTTGCATGGTGATGCAATCCCTTGCATTCTAGCGAAGTGAGCAGGAGAGCTGCGATTGAAAAATGAAGTCCGTTGTCAACTGTGCGGATTGTGATCTAAACAACGTCCAGTTATGAATGTACTGATTATTATGTAATGAAATTATAAGTGAAAGGGTGCGATTATTGCCCATATTTGTTGTGTCTTTCGTGAAATAGTATGTGCGTTCTGGTCAGTATTTTATATAAACGTTTTCTTATTTTTCTATGTTGCCCTGATAGTAACTGTATAACTATTATAAAAATTGTTTCGAATGTAAAGCGAACTTTGATGAGGAATCGCTGGAATAGATTGTGAACTTGAAATTTGTGTAACCAATGTTAAGAAAATTGTCCGTTATTTTTTGGCACGTTATAGATTCGTTACAGGTTGTAAATTTGACTATTATTGTGAAATGTTATTTTATGCAAATGTGAAAATTATAAAGTTTGTTTTCGATTTTTATAAAATGATACAAAATATCTGATGTGTGGAATTTGTCATTCTAATGATTTCTTTTCTAACTTGAATTTTGTTAAAGAAAGAAAAAAAATTGCAAAATAAATAACTTTGTTGGATAAATAAATTTGTTAAACGATATTAATAAGTTTTCCTAGTGTAAAACGTATTTTCAAGGGGGTGATGCGAGTGTAGTAATGTCTAATTAAGAATTTTAATAATGTTTGTTTAATAAAGATTATAATGTTTAATAAGAAATGTAATTGCGATAAATGATGGTTTCCTTATTAAAATTATAAAATACAAATTGGCAACACTCTCTCGGCCCAAGCGGGACGAGAGAGAGAGAAATACCCAAAAATGGGCGTTTAAAAAGGTGTCTTTTCGTGTTAGAATGTAATTGTGAATTTAGGCTATTCTTTGTCTCTCTCTCGACTTAAGTATTATAATTAAATTTCCCCCTCGCATTACCCCGTTTGACTAAGTCTGTTTCGGCAATAATAAAGTAGTAAAAAGTGTAATGAAGATTATAATTAACCCCAGTCTAACGGCTTTCCACTCTGGCCACGTCTACCACGCATTTATAAATTATAGTAAAAAGAGTGTAAAGAGAATGATAAATGGTAGAAGAGAAATTGAATAAAGAGTAGAAAGTAAAGTAAATAATGAATTATCATAATGAAGAAAGTTATTCACTACACAGCCATTTCGCGTAATGGCTGAAGATTTTAGTCATTTCGCGAAATGATCAAGTGAAACAGCCATTTCGCGAAATGACTAAAAGTTTCAGCCATTACGCGAAATGGCTGGTTACACACTTTGACTGTAACATATATATATATATATATGAAAAAATATATTTCTCATGACATTTGTTCATATTCCACAACCAAAATTAATTTTAGAAATAAAAAACTGAATCGATTCGTGCATATTTAGAGGTGGCGCAACTCGAAGCCTTAGTATCATTATACAGTTTGGGGTGGCAAATTTCTTTTCATTTCGGAGGTCTCCCCGCAGTTTCACGTACGTGTACTCACGGGATTGGTCAGTTTCGTACGTGTAACTTGAGGATTCGTTCTTCCCGGTTCGCTGATTGTTTATTTTCGGGGAAGTCTCTTTTATTATTAATGCTTCGGTGATATGAAGTCTTTTCTCATCCCTTATTTGTGTTACCACCTTTGTGGCTTCCACTCTCTCTTCAATCTTGGTGGAAGATCGTCCAATTAGATGATATTTTATAAGCTCTATGTGGAAATGCTTTTATTACACCCATTTCTCGACGTGGAAATACAAGACGACGGCGATTGCTACACGACTAGCATGTACAAAAAGCCTACGGACAGAGAAAATGCTTAAATGCAAAGGGCGAGTGCCCAACTAAATATAAACTTGGTGTAATAAAAGAACTTCTACACAGAGCTTATAAAATCTCATCTAATTGGACGATCTTCCACCAAGAGATTGAACGCTTAAAGCAGCTACTAATTAACAAAGGTTTCACAAACACCGAAACCGAACGAAAAATTAAAAAAAAATTTGAAAATGAAAAGGGAGGCAAATATAGAGGAAAGCAATCAGTCAAGAAAAGAGGAGACGCCTAACAATGCTGTTCATAAATTTTTTTACCAAAACCAAATGTCGCCTGCATATAAAACACGAAAGAGTAATAAGGAAAATAGTAAAGGAAAACATCAAATGTAGAAATCAGGATAAAATATCGCTTGCCATCTACTACCGAAACATGAAGACTAAAAAATTATTTATGAAAATAACATCACTCAAAACACCAACAATCTACAAAAAACCCACGTAGTTTACGAATTTCAATGCCCGAACGAAGATTGCAAACTTCCAGGAAACGTGAGATATACATGGACTCATCCATAACAACACTGTCAAGAAGGCTAACAATGCACTGACAAGAAGGATGTCCGAAAGATCACATGGAAAGATCACATGTGGAACAGACACAAAATAAACCTGACCAGACAACAGATAGTTGAAGCGACAAAGGTGGTAACACAAATAAGGGATGAGAAAAGACTTCATATCACCGAAGCATTCATAATAAAAGAGACTTCCCCGAAAATAAACAATCAGCGAACCGGACAAGAACGAATCCTCAAGTTACACGTACGAAACTGACCAATCCCATGAGTACACTTACGCGAAACTGCGGTAAAACCTCCGAAATGAGCTATAAAAGAGAGCGCCCTGACGAGAAATTTTCATTTTACGCAGAACACCAACGAAGATGGCTCCAAACGAATTCCCTGAAAGTGCTCGAGGACAGAGCGAAACGTCGGAAAATTTTGGAAATATTATTTATAATTTACCAACATTATTGAAAAATGCCATACGAAAAATTGAGAAAACCAATAATAAATTAATAAATAAAAACTACGGTCGATTATTCAATCAAACATGTTTAAAGGAAAAGCTGATCCCCAAATATACGGATATATATATAATGATAGCCTCAGGAACACTCAGTGTTCCTGAGGATGTCATTAGACGAAAGCGCTTGAGCACCATTCTGTTTCCCAGTGCTGGGCATTTGCGCAAACACTTGCGCAAAACGCAAATTGCGCAATTGCGCAAGTGTGATTTCGGTTGCGCATTTGCGTTTGCGCCAATTCTTGCGCAAACTTGTGCGCAAACGTGAAAAAAAAACAAATATTAAAAATAGTGGATTTAGCTCATAAACACGTGACTGCCAGACAGGTGGCGCCGCCAGACAGCAGTGAGCACTCAGTATACCAACAACGCTAGTGAAACACGTTTGTTTGATTAGTTGATTTTAATTTTATTTCAGAGTTCAAACTACTAACTACTCTAGTAACTTCTAGAAACTTCATAAGTCATAACTACTGTCTATAACTAGTGAACCATGGACAGCCTCAGACACCAGTCTCTGTCCAGCCCCACCTCTGCCCCCAGCCCGGCCGGCAGCGTGACCAGCCATGGCTCAGAGCCTCACCAGGAGGAAGAGGACCTCAACAACCCCTGGCCCCACCTGGACACCTTCTTTGGACCTTCTTTATTTATTTAACATTGTAATTTTGTATCTATTCTTTATTAATATATCTATGGATCGTGTGTCTGTTAATAAAGTCTTTTGATTTGATTTGATTTGATTTACTATAAATTTAATTTTATACAGGGTGTCCCAAAAAAAACCGCATCTATTTTTTTTTTGGAAAACCCTGTATATATAAATAGTTTGCGTTTGCGTTTGCGCAAGTTTCTAGAAGTTTGCGCATTTGCGCTTGCGCATTTGCGCTTGCGCAAGGTATAGGTTTGGGTTTGGGCATTTGCGCTTGCGCAAGTGAATTTTCGTTTGCGCTGCCCAGCACTGGACTGTTTCCTTTCCTTCGTGGTTTTATTCATCATCAATATTTTTCATGTGTTACTTTCGTGAAATAATTTTCATATATATATATTTATATATACAGGGTGTTTGAAAACTTTCTGTACAAATTGTAATGGGGGATAGGCAACACCAAGACAAACCCTTTTCGTCTATAAGTGTATGTCCGCTTACGTCACCATTCGGCGCGAGAGGGCGCCGCTGCAATTGGCTAAAAGGTGAAGTGGGCTACACTCGCGCTTGCCGCGGGCATTCTTAAATCGGACGTAGTACACGTGACATGGAGCGCTTCACGACTGCTGAGATGGCTGACATGCATATGGTGTATGGGTCTGCCAATGGAAACGGAAGAGCTGCTGTGAGGTTGTACCGACAGCGCTTCCCAAACAGACGTGTGCCAAACCACCAAACGTTTGCGCATTTGCATCGGCGACTGCGAGAAACTGGAACATTCCATGCAAACATGCATGACACTGGTCGGGAGAGAAACGTGCACACTCCTGACATGGAAGAAGAAATCCTACGGCGATTTGAGGACAATCCAAGCGCAAGCACGCGAGGTGTTGCACGTATCCTCGGTGTGAACCACGACCTGGTCTGGAGAGTGTTGCACGAGCAGCAGTTACATCCGTTTCATCGTCAGAGAGTCGAGGCATTACAACCTCGGGATTACCCTCTTCGTGTGGAATTCGCACGCTGGTTTCTGCAGCAGACAGCGGTGCAGCCTAATTTTCCGGCTTATGTGCTGTTCTCAGATGAGGCCTGTTTCACACGTGAGGGTGTGTTTAACATGCACAATTCTCATGTGTGGGCGCACGCAAATCCACATGCTGCACGGGTGCATGCTCATCAAGAACGGTTCGCCGTCAATGTTTGGGCGGGTATCGTCTATGGCAAGTTGATTGGGCCATACCTGCTGCCTGCCCGACTCGACGGGCGGGTTTATCGGATATTTCTTGAAGAAACGTTGCGGAACTGCTGGAAGCGCTGTCGGTACAACCTCACAGCAGCTCTTCCGTTTCCATTGGCAGCCTCATACACCATATGCATATCAGCCATCTCAGCAGTCGTGAAGCGCTCCATGTTACGCGTACTACGTCCGATTTAAGAATGCCCGCGGCAAGCGCGAGTCTAGCCCACTTCACCTTTTAGCAGCCAATTGCAGCGGCGCCCTCTCGCGCCGAATGGTGACGTCAGCGGACATACACTTATAGACGAAAAGGGTTTGTCTTGGTGTTGCCTATCCCCCATTACAATTAATTTGTACAGAAAGTTTTCAAACACCCTGTGTATATATATATATATATATATATATATATATATATATATATATATATCAGGTTGTAACATAAATTCTGCTCGATCAGAAAACGGACGATAGATAATAGAATAATCTCAAGATAATGTGAAATAGTTTTAGAAATGTTGCAAAATACACGTGGCGACAGGTTCGCACAGGTTTTATCACGATACAGACTGATACAGAATGACTTAGGCTAGTGTTGGATTAGGCTAATGAATATTTTCTCTGGTGTTTTTCATACAGTTACAACGCCACCCCTACAATATTACAGTAATTGAAAAAACATGGAGCCCACGAAAGAGCATATCCGACATGTGATGCTGTATGAGTTCCATAAAGGATCTAACGCTATTGAATCAGCAAAAAACATTCAAAGAGATTATGGAAATGATGTTGTGAGCGAATGGATGTGTAGGAGATGGTTTGAGAAGTTCAGAAATGGAGACCAGTCTGAAAGATTATCAATGAACAGGACGACCAAATGAGTTAGATGAAGAGTTGCTGAAAGCAACAGTGGAGGAAAACCTTAAAGTAACTGTAAGAGAACTTGACCTGCAACTCGGCGTTAGCCATATGACCATTCATCATCATTTGAAGCTGTTAGGAAAAGTAGTGAAGGTTGGAAAATGGGTTCCGCATGATTTGTCACAAGCGAATCTTCAACATCGAATCGATATTTACACAGCACTGCATTCTCGGCAACTGCAGGCACCGTTTTTGAATTGGATCGTCACTGGGGAAGAAAAATGGGTCGTCTACAACAATATTAAGCGTCGACATCAGTGGCTTAGCTGTGAAACAAAGCTTGAACCTCAGCCCAGGAATGGAACCCATCCAAAAAATTTTTGCTATGCGTTTGGTGGGATATGCAAGGAATTATTCATTTTGAGCTTCTGCCAGATAACCAAACAATCACAGCTGAAGTCTACTGCCAACAACTCCAAAGATTGAAGATGGCATTACAAGAAAAACGTCCTGCATTAATTAATCGCAGAGGTGTTCTATTCCACTAGGATAACGCGCGCCCTCACACTGCTCGAATCATCACTGCCCAATTGGAGGCATTTGGTTGGGAAAAAATGCCTCATCCACCTTATTCTCCGGACATCGCACCTTCAGACTACCATTTATTCAGAAGTCTGCAACAACACCTAGAATCTAGATGGACAAAAGTTGCAATCCAGAGAAACTATCGAAAACGAAGTGATCGCTTTTTTTAACTCGAAACCAAGGGATTTCTTCAAACATAGCATAAAAAAAACTTTTCTACAGGTGGGAGGAGGTTATAGAAAAAAAAGGGAATTATATTGATGATTAATTTGTCATTATGTCATTTAATTTTTGTTGTGAATAAACTAAAAATTCGAGGAAATTTGTCCTTATAAGTCCTTTAATTTTTGTTCTGAATGAACTAAAAAATCGAGCAGAATATATGATACAACCTTATATTAATTACATTAATTATACTGTGTGTTGTTTGCAGTTAAAAATGTATATATATATATATATATATATATATATATATATATATATATATATATATATATATATATATATATATATATATATATATATATATATAGGGTGATCCAGAGAAATGGGACCCAAAAGAAACCCCTGTAACTCTTAAAGTATAAGTCCTTTTATAAAATCGTACGCATCATTCGAAAGAGGATAGTTACAAGTTTGTACAGGATTGTATAGGTTTTGAAAATACAAGACAAGATAAGATACAAAACAAAAAAAAAAGTGTTAGTTAAAACTAACCCTTCAAGATGACTGCATGGACTGTGGAACAGCTGCGTTTCATAACTGAGCAATATTATGAGCATGGAAGAAGTGTAGTTTCAGCTCAAAGATCTTTCAAGACAAATTTTCAGATGTCAAAATCACCTTCTAAGAGCTGAAACTACACTTCTTCCATGCTCATAATATTGCTCAGTTATGAAACGCAGCTGTTCCACAGTCCATGCAGTCATCTTGAAGGGTTAGTTTTAACTAACACTTTTATTTTGTTTTGTATCTTATCTTGTCTTGTATTGTCAAAACCTATACAATCCTGTACAAACTTGTAACTATCCTCTTTTGAATGATGCGTATGATTTTATAAAAGGACTTATACTTTAAGAGTTACAGGGGTTTCTTTTGGGTCCCATTTCTCTGGATCACCCTTATATGATGCAAATCCACAAGGAAAAAGAAAAATTATTCCAAGGCCTTTAGCGTATTCAGAAGTACACCTCGTCAGGGAATGACGAGGTATACTTTCCTGACGAGGTGTACTTCTGATTACACGAAACACCTTGGAATCATGGGCGTCCGGAGGGGAGGCAAGAGGGGGCAGTTGCCCTCCCTTGGAAATTTGTGTTTGCCCACGCAACGACTTCTATAATTCTACTGCAGCTCAGTCAGTGTTTCCACATTCAAGGAAATGTAGTTTATTTTACCTTTACTTTACCGAAGTGCCGTGTCGTTGAACTTAGAAGTGTTAAATAAACTATACTGAAAGATATAGTAATGGAATTATTTGCAAAGATCAGTTTCATTCGAGAGTGTCCCAAAAGACGCCAACTTCTGCCTAACATACCTCTATTTTGTGAAACTCGATGGACTGCCAAATACCAAAGCATCAGAATTTTCGAGGACAATTTCAAAGAAATACATACAAAGTTGAATCATTTGGTTTCATCCTCTCCAAGGAGTACTTCTCATCTTGCATACCAACTGCAATGTGCTTCTGGAACCTCAACATTCATCGTGTGCTTGGTTATCATCGCCAAATACTCAGCTATGTTAGAGCCGGTAACGCAGGCGCTACAGGCCGTACAACTTGATGTTCTCAAGGTTCATGATCACATGCAAGAGCTGATTGGCCTACTTGAAGTTCAGAGAGAGAAAGCAGAAGATATTTTCAGAAATGACATCATGCCTGGCATCCAAGAAATCTCAGAGGCAATCGAAGCAGATTGAATGCCATATTTTTTTCTTTATACCTTGTAAGTTGTACGAGTGACTGGAAAATAATTAACTCTCCATGATACATTGGATTTTCGGTATCCCTATGCCTGAGCCATAAGATTTTGATCGAGCCGTTTTGCCCCCCCTTGCGAAAAATCCTGCGGACGCCCCTGCTTGGAATCATTTTTCTTTTTCCTTGTGGGTTTGCATCATTCATTCATTTCACGTGTTTAATTGTGAAATTCATCCCATATATATATATATATATATATATATATATATATATATATATATACACAAACTCAGAATGGTCCCCTGAGAAACTTATATGTTAAACACAGACCGTGCATGGAACAAGGAACTCTTCTGGGAAAATTAAATCCACTATAGTCCGAATAAGTAATGGTAAATGACAAATACCGTTGCCCACGTCGGGCATGGATTTTACTGAAAAATTGAATAATGCACGTACTGAAACTAACGATAGATTGATCAGTTTTGACGTTTGTTCATTGTTTACAAAAGTGCCGATTGACGATATGCTTGACTTTCTCTCCCAAGAATTACATAAGTATGACCTGCCACTACCTTCACACATTGTTTTGGAACTTATTAAGCTTTGCATCAAAGACTGTAAATTCACTTTCAATAACGAGTATTATGAACAAGTTTTTGGGATGGCCATGGGCAACCCCTTGTCGCCCCTCCTCTCCAATATTTATATGGAGTTTTTCGAAATTACTTACATTCCGAGAATCCTGGGGGTTGGCATCCCTTGGTTGCGGTACGTCGACGATATTTTGTGTATCTGGCCCATGAATCGTGACCTGGATAACTTCCTCCTTCAGTTAAATGATCAAGTCCCCTCTATTAAGTTTACTTTAGAAGTGGAACAAGACAATTCAATCCCATCCCATTTTTGGATGTGCGTGTACACAGGGAAAGCCCAGGTTTTAAGTTTAGTATCTATCGGAAAAAAACAAACAATTTGTCCTACGTACACTTTTACTCGGGACATGACACCTCCAATAGGGCGGCTCGTTTTTACACTTTTTTCGATATTTGATTGGGGGTAGTGCGGAAAAGTTGCGATTTGGAGAGAAAATAAAGTGTGTAAAATTTTTTTGATCTACGTCAATACCTTCCGGTGGCGGCGAGTCCTTAAAAATCGAAAAATAGGCCTAAAAACACAAAAAATATTTATATAATTTTATATAATTTTTATATAATGTTCATTGTTCAATGACTGCTATTAATTTATTCAAGCCTATAATAGTGTTCTCAGGGTTGTTTGCACAGAAATATACCGGAATTAACATTTGTATAACATCTTGTTAAAACTTGCTTTAAATCAATATTTTGGATATTTTAACGGCTAAGACGCCACCGGAAGTTATTAACAGATTGTGCTGAAATTTTTATTGTTTATTTTGTAAGTCTTTAAAACCATTTTCCAATCTACCCCGTTAGGCCTATTTTTCGATTTTTAAGGACTCGCCGCCACCGGAAGGTATTGACGTAGATCAAAAAAATTTTACACACTTTATTTTCTCTCCAAATCGCAACTTTTCCGCACTACCCCCAATCAAATATCGAAAAAAGTGTAAAAACGAGCCGCCCTAACCCCCAATAAGAAGGCCATTTTTTCTTCAATGTTTCTCCGCGCCCTTAGGATCGCCAGTCCGGAATACATCGATGCCGAATTAGAAAAAATCAACGGTATCGGAAGTGATCTGTGTTATCCATCTGCGTTTATGGAATCTTGTCTCAACAAGGCAAAACGAACTTTCTATCGCGTCAATAATAACACTCGTACTTTGTCAAAAAATATTTTAGTACTTCCATTTTCCCCGGGCTTTTTAGGCATTGCTAATGTATTTAAACTTTTGGATATTAATGTAGTATTTTCATATAACAATATTGTGAAAAATATCATAGTAAAAAATAGCCCTACCAATAATTCAGGCATTATCTATAAAATTGGTTGTAAACAATGTGATTCCTTTTACATAGGTCAGACGGGAAAGGATTTGCACACACGTATAAAACAGCATCAATATTCCGTTAGAACAGGACAATTGTCCAGTGCCCTTTTTGTCCATTTGCCAGAGTTATCCCACTGTATTGATTGGAATAATGCTTCAGTTTTATTTCACTCTAGCAACATTGTTAATAGAAATATTCTTGAGTCTGCCATTATCCAACTAACAAATAACTTCAACATAAGCAAAGGTCTTTTTCAACTCGATCCTGTTGTTTTGAATTCCTTCAGAAGAGATTTAGATAAGAAAGGTAGAACGCTAAATCTTTGGTAAAATTTGTATGCCACACTAATAACTTTTATTTTTCAATTTTTATATACAAAAAATAGGGCAGAGTGCTAAAACCCGGGCAGATTTCCAGTATAAATTTGTATATATATATATATATATATATATATATATATATATTTTTTTTATAACATTGTTTGGAAACAAATCTTTTAATCTTGTGCTAAAAATCGATAACACTGGGCAACACGTATTTTAATGAATGATATCTGACACTTGATTCTAGGTAATTTGGGTGCGCTGAATACGAATTTCAACTCGGTTTGGCTCTATCAGGTCCTGATTCTTGTCGACAGCCTATGTGCCATTTTCCAGATTTTTCAAATTAGGACTAAAAAATTAAGTCATGTGTTAAATTTTTTTTTCAAGTTTCATGAATACAAGCAGTTCAAACTACAGTAAAATTACATTATAACGATAGAAATGACTTAAAATAAAAAAACAAACAGATATGAAGCTTTCACTGTGGCAAAAATTTTCTTTTGTAAGACTTTCTAGCGTATTTGCTTGTTGATGGCAGGTCTCTTTTCAAGCACCAGCAGTAATCAGCCATCATGTGGGAATCCCAGCGGCCTTGGTACCGTTCCTCCATAATTTTGATATCTTGGTGGAATCTCTCCCCTTGTTCGTCACTTACATCACCTAAATTACTTGGAAATTGGTCAAGATGGCTATTCAAAAAATGCATTTTTATGCTCATATTGCAACCTAACTCTTTGTAGTCCCTTAAAAGTTTTTTTACGATTTCTTCGTAGTTATCTGCCCTATAATTGCCTAAAAAGTTTTCTATGAAGTCCACGAATGAGAACCAGCCATTTTTTTCGCGTTCATTCATGACATTAGGAAAATTGCTGTCTTTAATCATTGTTCTTATTTGTGGACCGTCGAAAATTCCCGCCTTGATTTTTTCATAACTTAAACTTGGAAATTTTGAAGTTATGTATTTGAAACACTCGCCGTTCGTATCTAAAGCTTTTACATATTGTTTAATGAGGCCTAGTTTTATTTGCAGAGGAGGAAATATGATTTTATCTCTGCTCACTAAAGGTGGATTAATTACGTTTTTTTCTCCGACAGTAAGTGATGTTCGTGCTGGCCAGATTTGTTTGAAATAATGTTCTTTCTTGGCTCTGCTGTCCCATAAGCAAAGGAAGCAGGGATATTTAGTATACCCTCCTTGTTGTCCTAGCAGAAAATTAACCATTTTTAAGTCAACACATAAGATCCACTCGTGCTCCCTATATTTGATAAGATTTAAAACCTTTTCTATATGTTCATACTTTTCTTTTAATTTTGTTGAGTGCCCAATCGGTATCGAGCCGTATAGATTGCCATTATGCAACAACACACACTTAAGACTTCTTTTCGAACTGTCTAAAAACAAGCGCCAATCATTTGCATCGTAAGACTCAACCCCCATCTTCTTTAACAAACCAACTATGTCGCAGCAATATACTAAACTATCCTCTGTTCTAAAATATTTAACAAGTTCTTCTTCTCTTTTTCTGTAAAATGAAATGTATGTGTTTGAAGTAAGCAAGTTTTTCTCTTTAAGTCTTGAAGCTAAAATTTCCGCAGCCTTTTTTGGCAAATTTAGATCCCTTACAAGATCATTCAACTCGGCCTGGTTAAACTTTTGCGGATTGTTTTGACTTTCAAATACGCTGGGGTCAAAATCGGTGTCTGACTCCTCAAAGTGCATAACAATATTTTCAGGAACATCTTCAACTAATTCTTGAGTTGGCAGACCCTTAAATTTTGGAATGGGGATCTCATTTGAATGTAGCACAGGTCGTATCGCGGTGTCGAAATTTGGGTACTCGATACAATGTTTATTTTTCTTAGTGAAGCCCGAAGTCTTGACAAAGCAAAGGTAGCAATCGGTCTCGTGGTTAGTAGGCTCTCGCCACACCTGATATGGAAAAAAAATTGTAAAGCGTTAACAAAAGCGACGAGAGACTTGTTTTTATGAATTTTATCAAAAGTTATCACCCAAACATTTAACATTTCTATGTGTTTCAACCTTATGCAATATTTGAGATTCTTATAAACATTTTCTGTAAATTTTTGTTTATGTACCTAAGTTACAATTACATTTAGGTAAGTTACAGTATACTAGTGATTAAATTACGTAGTTTTATGAAATCATAAACTTACCATCGGAACTCCAAAAGGTATTTTTGAATCCGAACCCTTCGTCCAATGTCGCAGTCTTTCAATGCATATAGTGCAGGCTTTATGTGGAGCCCACGATTTATCATGGTCCCCCAGTTTTATGCCAAAATAAGCTAAGTAAGCTCTTTTTACGAAGTCAGTTATATTTGCTCGTTGATGTGGAAGTGTAAAATTTCCACATATATAACAGAAGGAATCAGGGTTGTTTTTGCATTTGAACTTTCTAGTGCTTGATGACATATTGCTTGACTGTTCTGCCAATTTGTAAAGGTATTTAAAGCCCTTAATTCATATAAATTTAAGAAAATCTGAAATATAAACACAAAAATTAGTTTAAATGGGTACTTATTATGAAATAGGTACTTACAATCTATGAAATTAAACTAGAAACACGGATGAGTAGGTACAATATAAATTACGTCTAATTAAATCAACTATATTAAATCACGATGACAAAATTACTCACTAAATCATATGCCAATTCAAAATTATGTTAATGCCCAAACTTAATTAACTAACTCAACTGACTGACTGACTGACTGACTGATTGAATTGACTGATTAACTCTGGAAACGAGTCGCTTTTATATATTTTAGTTGTCCCTCTAGAATAATCTACAGAGAACAGGAACGCTCGAGAAAATTTTAGAATTCTATGATATTTTTAGCTTAATTTACTAATATTAAAATGGGTTAAAAATGACAAAATTAAAAATATTTTTAGGGTGTTACATATAAAAATATACATAATACAACAATACCATAACAATAGGTACAAATACCTAGATAAAAACCTAGTTGCATAATGTGTAACTGCAAAAAGACTTAGCGAGTATTGAGAAAAAAACCTTTTTATGAATACGACGAAAGAGGAGGGGTGTTGAGCAAAATCAGGACCTGATAGAGCAAAACCGAGTAAAATTTCGTGCTCAGCGCACCCAAATTACCTAGAACTAACTGTCAAATCTAATTCAATAGACAAAAAGTTGAAATTTGTTCCCCAGTGTAATTGTTCAATTTTATATACAAAAAGATCAGAGTGCTAAAACTTGGGCAGATTTCCAGTCTAAATTTGTATATATATATTTTATTTTATTTTTTTATCTATAACATTGTTTGGAAACAAATCTTTTAATCTTGTGCTAAAAATCGATAGTTTTTCCTTATAAATTTGTGTGCCCCCTTCCACAATCCTTTAATTTCGTTTCTCCGTTTATTATATATATATATATATATATATATTTTTTTTGTAACCTATATATAGGCTGTAATTCTTTATGTACTTCAGTGTTCCTGAGGATGTCATTAGACGAAAGCGCTTGAGCACCATCTGTGTTTCCTTTCCTTCGTAGTTTTATTCATCATATATATATATATATGTCCCAGAAGTCTTGGAGGGGTTTTATTTGGCTATAACGTTTTTCTTTTTTGATTAATTAATTTATTTTTCTTTTTCAATTAAAGTACCCTTGCTCCGATTAATGAAAATGGAATCCTGGACAGTGCAACAAAGAGTGGCTATTGTGGAACTTTATTTGACAAACAACTCTTCCATCGTTGCCGCTCAAAGAGCTTTTCGATTAAAATTCAACACACGTTCTGCTCCTTCTGATCGAGCTATTCGACGGTACGTCGCTAAATTTCGTATAGGAAAGGGTCAGGGAGACGAACCACGGACTGGGCGTCTTCGGACAAGTCGAAGTCCAACTCGGGTTGAGATGGTTCGTGAAAGCGTTGAGGAAAATCCACATCAGTCCGACGACGCAGCCAGGAATTAAACATTTCAAGAAGTTCCTTACATCGAATTTTAAGAGGATATCAATCTTTATCCGTACTAAATTCAAATTGCTCAAGAAATTAAACCACAAGATCATCAGAGTCGGATAACGTACGCTAATGCGATTTTAGATTTACGTAATGAAAATGAAGATTTTCACCAGATATTAAAATTGTAATTAAAATCGCAATAAATATATTTTCAAGTGTTACGAACCTTTTTTCATTTGATCTCCAAACAAAAAAGTTATAGCCAAATAAAACCACTCCAAGACTTCTGGGACACCCTTTACACACACACACACACACACACACACACACACACACACACACACACCTTTATTTTAGTTACTCACACGCAAAAAAATTTGCATGGCATGTATCGGTGACCGATATATGCAAATTTTTTAGTTTACAGTATTTATATTTGTTGAATATTCAAATTTTCCGCTATTAGTCAAAAAGACGTTATCTGAATTTAAAAACAGTAAAAATTCACCAACCCGCAACTATAGAATTTTACCCGACAATTAGTCTTAAAACTCTCAGTTGTACTGTCTTGTGCACAATGAAAACTCAAAAATGTTTCAGTATTCTCTATGTTAAATCCTGTCTGTACACACATAGATATTAATGTAACTATCATTTTTGACTCGGTATTTTTCGCATGAAAAATGTGTGGTAAATCTATTAATTTTCTAATTTAATTTACACTTGTTGCAAATAAGGCTTTGTAAATGCATGAATATTGGTTCTAGTAAATGTTTATGTATATACATACTCGTATGGTACACACACACGCACACCTTTTTTATTAGTTACTCACACGCCCCCCCCACTTGACTAAATCCTGGGTACGCCTCTGCTTTAAGGGGTCTCGTATTCTCCTCTTTTTCTTTGTAAAGTTTGATAGTAGTTACATACTATATTGTGCCCGTGAATAGTAATGATCCTTTAAGTCGCACTTCCTATTTTATCCACTCCTTTGACGATGATTCCACCCTTCACTTCTCCACCCGCTTCAAAAGCGTCCCTCTCAACAGTCACTCTATGCTTCGCAAGAGACGGCTATGGTGTACCTGACCTCTAAGCTTTCTACTACCTCTGATTGGGGCAGAAAAGCCTCGTAGTTTTTAATACCGCGAAAACCCAGTTCCTTCATCTGTTTACTCGTCACAGTCTTCTACACGACTATGCCCTTAACTTCAATAATACACAACTCAATCATTCCTCTTCTCTTAACATTCTTAGCGTTTCCTTTTCTCGTGCTCTTTCCTGGAAAGATCTCATAAACGGCTTCTAAGAGGTTAGGTGTGCTGGACCGGCTTCGCAGTTTCTTTACTCCGACTCAGTTGCTCTCTCGCCACAGGGGTCTTGTCCAACCTTGTATAGAGTACGCTTCTCATGTGTGAGGTACCTCAACCCACACAGCTCTACTTGACCGGGTGGAATCAAAGGCTATTCGCCGTATCAATTCCTCACCTCTTACTGTCTTCACTTCATCTCTCCTTCGCCGCCATGTTGCCTCATTCTTTTCTATCACTATTATAACGGACACTGCTCTTCTTAACTCTCTAACTGCATGTCTCCTCCTTTAATTAAAGAGAGCACGCAGTACCAGACTTTCTACACATTCTCATTCCTTTTCTGTCCAACTCTCTAATGCAAGAGTTAATCGGTATTTTCAGTCTTTCATCTACTCAACCGGTCAACTCTGGAACAATCTACCTCAGTCCATCTTTTCCTCTCTCTAACACTTCCAAACTTTCAAAAACAGGCTTCAGGCATCTCGAAAACTTTGGACCTTGATTTCAATTCTAGTCTTCCCCTTCTATTGGTAGGGGGGCGTTTTTGCGGGCGTTCACCCTTGACCTATTCTTCCTGCATATATATATATATATATATATATATATATATATATATATATATATATATATATATATAAGTGTTGCTTTCTCTTTGCATTAAGTAAAGCTGACACACGTTCTGGTATTTCATTGATTAATATATATATATATATATAATATATATATATATATATATAATATATATATATATATATACGTAGATTGACCATAAAGTCTGGAAACATAGGACAGTTTCCTCAGAACTGTAGGTTATCTGCAACTGAAAAATAAACATTATCTTAATATATCCTAGGTTTCCAGACTTTATGGCCACCCTGTATATACAATTTGCCTGTAAAGAAAGAAATACCCTACGGATAGGAATACAGTGACTGCTTTTCCCATCCGAAAATATCTTTTTATATAGAGCACCATTCCGCTCATACACCAATTTCAGGGTACGATCATCTTGCAGCAGCATTGCCAAACAAATAGGGGGTCAAATTACAGACGATGCTTTCGTACGTGGTTCTTCACCACTAAAGGCAACAATGTTCTGTGTTAGTCTGGTCCAAAGAACATCCATAGCCGTATTCAATTTATTGCCATTTTTGTTAGTTTGTAGTAAAGACACCCCCAGTTATTATCAATTCTGGTGTATGATTCTTCAGGAGCAAGATGCAGCACAAGTTTTTGTTCCCTCCCTAAAGCAGCACAAATTTATCTGTATCAATCACATTTATACTCGAACTACCTCAGGCTTGCTCTACACAAGTTGGACCAAAAACTCGAAGTATAATCCGCAATCGCAAACCATCCAAAAACAGTTCTGCATTAGTTTAGAATATTATATATATATATATATATATATATATATATATATATATATAATATATATATATAGAACACGGTAAAACACTGTATTTGTGAACTTAGGCGGAATAGAATTTAAAGAAGACCACGTCTCAATGTGCAATAACCCCTCCCCCCCAAAAAGATAAACTTTAATACTGTACCTTTTCTTTTCTTATTTTGTAATTACGATTTCAATATTTTTTTATTATTTCTCTTTATAATCCAGTTTAGTTTTTTCCGTCCTTATTATTCCGTCCTCATTCCGTCTTTGTTGGGATGTGAAATGTATTCATTTTATTCCTATCCGTAGCGTGTTTCTTTCTTTACACTTTTATGATCTGTTTCGTGAAAGTTACGCAGTAAAAGTATAGAAATGGTTGTGATGAATATAAATCGCGGTCTTGCGTAGAATAAATTACAGAACAAAACTACGTTCAAGAATGGAACGAATATTAGGAAAGAAAACTTGTAACTGAGGTCATTTCACCTGAAAATCTGACGCGAGACAAATGCCTCACGTTAATAAATGTCCAAAGAATGTTACTAATAAATGGTGAAATGAAAGTTTTTTTGCTTCTCGACTTGATGAAAAAATATTCAACATATTCAACGTTGAAGATCGTAGAAACACGTTTATTTTTTAATTTAGTATAAGCTATTATACGGATTAGTTGTGACCAATTTTGTATTAAGTCATTTTATAGGAACTAAATACGGTCTTTATAACATTTTAGAAGTAAATATAAACAAGTTATTTTTACTTTTATAAGATGATGATAAACTTCAGCAAAGCAAATGGTTGTTCGTTTGATGGGGTTGTTTAACCTCCTTCGTGAGAGCAAAAGTCACGTGACGTAGGGGACCTATAATAGCTTTACGCGGAATCTGAACCATCTACGGGTCGCTACATCACTCGAACTCGGAGGAGGGTCACCCATCCAACGACTGATCAGACCCAACGTCGTTTAACTTTGCTGATCTAACGGGAAGCGGTAGCTACAGTGTATCCCACATACTCGTTAATATTATGAATATTTAGATAGGTAAGAAACTGGAAGTAATAAAACGATTTTTTTTACCTGTGATTTTCAATGAAATTTTACATATAAGATGGAAGCGAGAGACTTCCGAATATTTGGTTAATGTTTCCAAAGGTTAACGATTTTTCTTCTATGAACGAAGTATTGTATAATCTTTATTTACGAATTGAAATAATTTGGCAAGTACAGTTTCACAAAAAAGTTCGCCTAAAAACGTAAAATTTCTAAAAAGCATAAAATATTACTAAATGGGAATATTCTGTTTTTCTTTGGATATTTTATTATTTTTGGGGACAGAAATAAAATTTTAAAACAAAACCCAATTAGTAGTGCTTTTTAAAAAATTTATGTTTCCAGGTGAACTTTTTTTCGCTAACTGTACTACTCTTAACGAGGATATAAGCATAAATTAAAAATATAGGGTGTACACAAAGTCCTTTCCCGATTATAAACTTTAATTACATGAAATCCAAAGAAGATACAGTAATGCTTTGTTTGGCATGTTGTTGCATAACACATCAAGTTCTTTTCTTTTATTCGCAGATCTTGTTGTGCCTGATTGGGAGCACATTTTGAGATTTAATGAGAAACATAATAAACTTGATGTGTTATGCAACAACATGTAAAACAAAGCATTACTGTCTCTTCTTTGGATTTCATGTAATTAAAGTTTATAATCGGGAAAGGACTTTGCGTCCACCCTGTATTACATCGCATTATGTCTTGGGGAAGACTATCCACATTCAATACATCAATATAGTTCTATTTCATTTAAATTGAAATTAATTAAAATTATTTTAGTTTTTTTAAATTTATTATTGTATGATTTATCTTATCGTTTATTACCTTCAAGACTATTATACTATTTTATGGGTTTTCTATCCTGCCGATAAAGATTATTATTATCATTATCATCACGAAAATACATACTAGTTATCAACTGCACTCGCCTCAGAAAGTTATGATATAAATTAAAATTTTCATTTAACTAAGAATTATACAATATAATTGTCCTCATAATGATCTTTTTTCACGTCACTGAACAGTACCATCATAAACATTTCTAAATAAACAGTTATTCTCATTGATCTTCAAATGGGAAGATATGAGAGATTCGATCTCAGAAAAACCTCATTTGACATTTGATTTTCAAAGGAGAAACTCAGTTTTATACTTTCTACTTCACTCATCGATTGATCTTCAGTTATTATTATTATTATTATTATTATTTAGATAAGGGAAATCCTCGATTTTTTTATAATCGCATTCGACATTCAGTTAGAAATAATGATGTTCTTCAAGGAATTTAAAGGTTATTTTTAAAGGATTTAAGAAAAGGTCGACATTTTCTGTCCAAGTAATTGGAATTTGTTAAATATTTACTGTGAAGTTAGGTGTGATTTTTACTCTGATTCCTAAATGCCTATAAAATGTATCATGTTATAATTTTATTATTATTATTATTATTATTATTATTATTATTATTACTATTATTCACAGTTGCCTTTTAATAAACATATTTTAATACGATTTAATTTTATTTGTCATTCTTAATAACTTTCCCATTTGAAATTTAAAATTAAAACTAAGATTAAAAAGATTAAGATTAAAAATTTAGTGTCACTATTTTCAGTTAATCCGTATAGCGGGCTCCATTGCGGCCACGTCGCCAAACCGCCAAACCGCAAATCCTAACACAAAGTTATGCTTAGAATGTGTTTCAGCATTTACTTTAGTAAATTTTCTCCAGCTAATAACTTCTCTTAATCTTTGCCATTTCTTGGATTACTTCCCTTCTATCTTTCTACCTGACCATATATATATATATATATATATATATATATATAAGCAAACAACCACAAGGAAAAGGAAACACAAAGTCCGAGCGCTTTCGTGATATATTAAAATACCCAAAGAACTGCATAGATAAGTCCTTAAAAATGGCAAAGAAAACCTTCTACAAAGTAAAGGATAAGATTCCTTATAACACAAAAAATGTTTTAGTGTTACCATTCAGAGAAAATTTCCTTGAGCTGCCGAATCTGCTGAGGACTTTTAACGTAAATATTGCGTTCAAAAATTTAGATGTAATTAAGAATTCATTGATTAAGAACTCCCCTTTAAGTGAACATGGTTGTGTTTATAAAATCCCTTGCACAATATGTAATAAATTTTATATTGGCCAAACTGGTAAGACCCTTGAGTTACGTATTAAACAGCATCAATACAGTATAAGAAGTGGCCAGGAATCTAACGCCATTTTCATTCATGTAAGAGATTCTAATCATCCCATTGATTGGAAAAATGCTTCCAAATTAAGGTTTAGTAAATCTATTGTTAGCAGAAATATATTGGAATCAAGTGTGATCAACAAGAATAATGCGGATTTGGTCCTTAATATTAGCCCTGGGTTGTACAAATTAGATTCGTACATTGTCAGTAAGCTGGCGATGGGCCTACTGTTTTCTTAACTGCATTTTTTGCCTCTTAATGGTTTGCCCTGGTTAAATAAATAAATATTATTGTAAGAACTGTTAACATTCTTATGTGTCTATTTTAATTGTAATATTTCTTTCGTGTATAATCTTTGGTTGCTGGGTGGTTTATTGGATTTTTGAAGTGGGTTGCTGTTGGGAAAACAATTTTTTTCCAGATTGTTTGTAGAAATTTTGTAATAATCTGTAAGACGATGGCAACTTTCCCTTTGTTTTCATTAATTTCGGGCCTCTTAATTTTTCCTACTTCAATTAAATATTAGTGTTAATAACCATTATAATAATTTTTTTGGTTTTCTGTACTGGTGTTTTGTCTAATTTCATCTGTATAGTAATTAAGCAGCCTACAGATTATGTTATCTATTTGTTATCTATGTTACCTATTTGTTTTTCATTAAATTCTTGCCAATTAATTGCCTGTTTTAATTAAATATTAGTGTTAATAACCATTATAATAATTTTTGTTCTCTGTATTTGTTTTCTTTTTGTCTAATTTCATCTATACAGTATATATTTTTTATATTTTGTAATTTAGCTGCCTACAGATTATGTTATCAATTGAAAAAATCTTTAGAGGGCTTTAAGGCCTTTAATTTGAGGTGCCAATTGTGAATTTTTTGCTTGTCTATTTAACTCATTTACTTTGTAATCTCCGTCTATTTTCTGTTCCTCCTTGATAATGTGAATATATCACGAAAGCGCTCGGACTTTGTGTTTCCTTTTCCTTGTGGTTGTTTGCTTATTAATAAGGTCACGTGTTATTTTGTGATTTTAGTGCATATATATATATATATATATGAAAATTATTTCACGAAGGTAACACGTGAAAAATATTTATGATGAATAAAACCACGAAGGAAAGGAAACACAAAATGGTGCTCAAGCGCTTTCGTCTAATGACATCCTCAGGAACACTGAAGTACATAAAAAGGGTTAAGCCTATATATAGGTTACAGAAAGAAAAAAAAAAAGAAAAATAAATAACATACATACACACACACACACATATATATATATATATACATACATATCTATATATACAAATACATACATACATACATACATACATATATATATACAATAAACAGAGAAGTAAAAATAATAAAAAAAAAAAAAAATTAAAAATTAAAACCTTAAAGGATTACCAGTGAGGCGTACAAATTTGTAAGGAAAAATATCGATTTTTAGCACAAGATCAAATGCATTATAAAGATACAAATTTATACTGGAACTCTGCCGGGTTTTAACACAATGCTGCCTATGGTCAGGCTTCGATATATATAAAAAAATAAAATGCAAATTAAAAGTTAATCGATTTTTAGCACAAGATCAAATGGATTACAAAAATACAAATTTATAATGGAACTCTGTCCGGGTTTTAACACAATGCTGCCTATGGTCAGGTTTCGATATATAAAAAAAATAAAATGCAAATTAAAAGTTAATAAAGTAGAAGACAAGTTTACCAAAGATTTAATGTTTTAACCCTTCTTATCCCAAATCTTTTTTAAAGGAATTCAACATAACAGGATCGAGTTGAAAAAGACCTTTGCTTATGTTGAAGTTATTTGAAAGTTGGATAATGGCAGACTCAAGAATATTTCTATTAACAATGTTGCTTGAATGGAATAAAACTGAAGCATTATTCCAATCAATACAGTGGGCTAACTCTGACAAATGGACAAAAAGGGCACTGGACAACTGTCCTGTTCTAACGGAATATTGATGCTGTTTTATACGTGTGTGCAAATCCTTTCCCGTCTGACCTATGTAAAAGGAATCAAATTGTTTACACCCAATTTTATAGATAATGCCTGAATTATTGGTAGGGCTATTTTTTACTATGATATTTTTCACAATATTGTTATATGAAAATACTACATTAATATCCAAAAGTTTAAGTACATTAGCAATGCCTAAAAAGCCCGGGAAAAATGGAAGTACTAAAATATTTTTTGACAAAGTACGAGTGTTAATATTGACACGATAGAAAGTTCGTTTTGCCTTGTTGAGACAAGATTCCATAAACGCAGATGGATAACACAAGTCACTTCCAATACCGTTGATTTTTTCCAATTCGGCATCGATGTATTCCGGACTGGCAATCCTAAGGGCGCGGAGAAACATTGATGAAAATATGGCCTTCTTAGTGGGGGTATCATGTCTCGAGTAAAAGTGTACGTAGGACAAATTGTTTGTCGTTTTCCGATAGATACTAAACTTAAAACCTGGGCTTTCCCTATGTACACGCACATCCAAAAATGGGATTGAATTGTCTTGCTCAACTTCTAAAGTAAACTTAATGGAGGGGACTTGATCATTTAACTGAAGGAGGAAGCTATCCAGGTCACGATTCATGGGCCAGATACACAAAATATCGTCGACGTACCGCAACCAAGGGATGCCAACCCCCAGGATTCTCGGAATATAGGTAATTTCGAAAAACTCCATATAAATATTGGAGAGGAGGGGCGATAAGGGGTTGCCCATAGCCATCCCAAAAACTTGTTGATAATACTCGTTATTGAAAGTGAATTTACAGTCTTTGATGCAAAGCTTAATGAGTTCCAAAACAATGTGTGAAGGTAGTGGCAGGTCATACTTATGTAATTCTTGGGAGAGAAAGTCAAGCATATCGTCAATCGGCACTTTTGTAAACAATGAGCAAACATCAAAACTAATCAATTTATCGTTAGTTTCAGTACGTGCATTATTCAATTTTTCCGTAAGATCCATGGAATTTTTTACATGTGAATCAGAGATAGTTCCGAGAATGGGGGACAAGACTTTGACAAGCCATTTGGAGAGTTTATAAGTAATAGAGCCCACCGAGCTAATAATAGGGCGCATAGGGTTACCAGGTTTGTGGGTTTTAATAAGACCATAAAGGTAGGGCAGAGCAGGTGAAGTGGACATGAAAAGCGGAATTAAGTTCTTATGATTAGCTCGGTGGGCTCTATTACTTATAAACTCTCCAAATGGCTTGTCAAAGTCTTGTCCCCCATTCTCGGAACTATCTCTGATTCACATGTAAAAAATTCCATGGATCTTACGGAAAAATTGAATAATGCACGTACTGAAACTAACGATAAATTGATTAGTTTTGATGTTTGCTCATTGTTTACAAAAGTGCCGATTGACGATATGCTTGACTTTCTCTCCCAAGAATTACATAAGTATGACCTGCCACTACCTTCATACATTGTTTTGGAACTCATTAAGCTTTGCATCAAAGACTGTAAATTCACTTTCAATAACGAGTATTATCAACAAGTTTTTGGGATGGCTATGGGCAACCCCTTATCGCCCCTCCTCTCCAATATTTATATGGAGTTTTTCGAAATTACCTATATTCCGAGAATCCTGGGGGTTGGCATCCCTTGGTTGCGGTACGTCGACGATATTTTGTGTATCTGGCCCATGAATCGTGACCTGGATAGCTTCCTCCTTCAGTTAAATGATCAAGTCCCCTCCATTAAGTTTACTTTAGAAGTTGAGCAAGACAATTCAATCCCATTTTTGGATGTGCGTGTACATAGGGAAAGCCCAGGTTTTAAGTTTAGTATCTATCGGAAAACGACAAACAATTTGTCCTACGTACACTTTTACTCGGGACATGATACCCCCACTAAGAAGGCCATATTTTCATCAATGTTTCTCCGCGCCCTTAGGATTGCCAGTCCGGAATACATCGATGCCGAATTGGAAAAAATCAACGGTATTGGAAGTGATTTGTGTTATCCATCTGCGTTTATGGAATCTTGTCTCAACAAGGCAAAACGAACTTTCTATCGTGTCAATATTAACACTCGTACTTTGTCAAAAAATATTTTAGTACTTCCATTTTTCCCGGGCTTTTTAGGCATTGCTAATGTACTTAAACTTTTGGATATTAATGTAGTATTTTCATATAACAATATTGTGAAAAATATCATAGTAAAAAATAGCCCTACCAATAATTCAGGCATTATCTATAAAATTGGGTGTAAACAATGTGATTCCTTTTACATAGGTCAGACGGGAAAGGATTTGCACACACGTATAAAAGCATCAATATTCCGTTAGAACAGGACAGTTGTCCAGTGCCCTTTTTGTCCATTTGTCAGAGTTAGCCCACTGTATTGATTGGAATAATGCTTCAGTTTTATTCCATTCAAGCAACATTGTTAATAGAAATATTCTTGGGTCTGCCATTATCCAACTTTCAAATAACTTCAACATAAGCAAAGGTCTTTTTCAACTCGATCCTGTTATGTTGAATTCCTTTAAAAAAGATTTGGATAAGAAGGGTAAAACATTAAATCTTTGGTAAACTTGTCTTCTACTTTATTAACTTTTAATTTGCATTTTATTTTTTTTATATATCGAAACCTGACCATAGGCAGCATTGTGTTAAAACCCGGACAGAGTTCCATTATAAATTTGTATTTTTGTAATCCATTTGATCTTGTGCTAAAAATCGATTAACTTTTAATTTGCATTTTATTTTTTTTATATATATCGAAACCTGACCATAGGCAGCATTGTGTTAAAACCCGGCAGAGTTCCAGTATAAATTTGTATCTTTATAATCCATTTGATCTTGTGCTGAAAATCGATATTTTTCCTTACAAATTTGTACGCCTCACTGGTAATCCTTTAAGGTTTTAATTTTTAATTTTTTTTTTTTATATTATTTTTACTTCTCTGTTTATTGTATATATATGTATGTATGTATGTATGTATGTATTTGTATATATAGATATGTATGTATATATATATATATATGTGTGTGTGTGTGTATGTATGTTATTTATTTTTTCTTTTTTTTCTTTCTGTAACCTATATATAGGCTTAACCCTTTTTATGTACTTCAGTGTTCCTGAGGATGTCATTAGACGAAAGCGCTTGAGCATCATTTTGTGTTTCCTTTCCTTCGTGGTTTTATTCATCATATATATATATATATATATATATATATATATAGCCTTACAACCTTACAAAGGTTCTGCGTGATGATCTCTCACTTTGCGAAGGTCAAGCTTGTCGCCCCTCCTCTCGAATTGGCCTGGTGAAGCAGTGAGTTTGATTCTTGCGCTCTCCACCTCACATAGCCAGGTACGCCCGGCTCATCGGGGATTGTTCTGATCCAGGCGTCTTGTCTTCTTTTGAAGATTTCCACTGCAACTCCCTTCGTGTTTCTTAGGTCTTTGGGCAACTGATTAAACAGTTTTGGTGCTCACTACCAAACTATTTTCTTTCAGTGTTAAGGATGTGTCCTGTCTCGCCTTCAATTTGGGAATACGGCACAGTCTACCGTTTCTACTGTCCACCGTTGTTTGGGGAGTTATAGGGTTCAGAGTAAGATTAGGGACTAGTTTCTCCATTATTTTCCAAGTGTAAATAATGGTGTATCTCTCTCTTCTCCTTTCCAGTGAGTATAGATCTAGTTCGCGTAACCTTTCCCAGTAATTTAGTTCTTTGCACACATTGATCTTGGCTGTGAAGCTTCTCTGGATCCCTTCTAGCTGTCTAATGTCTTCTTTTTTATAAGGGGATGTTAGGACCGAGCAGTATTCCAATTTGGGTATTATCAGGGTTTTCAGTAGTGGAATCATTACATTCCTATCCCTTCGTTTAAAGGTTCTCAATATCTGTCCCGTTATTCTCTTTGCTCTGTTAACTGCTATCTTATTTTGTGTCTCAAATTTAGCATCATCTGTCATTACAACCCCTAAATCTTTTGCTCTGGGATTCCTCTGAATTTCCTGTCCATTTGGGGTATAATATTCAATGGATTTTAGGTCTTCTCTTTTTCCGTACCGTAATAGCTGAAATTTCTCGGTGTTAAGCTTCATATTGTTGTCATATTGTTGTCTTATACGAGTGTATATATATATATATTAAAAACACGATAAACGTGGAAAATAATAGACTAATTAAAATCTCCGAAGTTAACAGGGCTAAAATAAAACACTAAAAACCGCGAAGCTAGACCTCATGACCAACTTTTTTTCTTTTTTTTTTATCAAAATCACCCGTTTTTCGCAATATTTTAAGAAGCCTTGAGTTGCCTGAGGTATGATGGTTTTTCTTTTTAAATAAATCTTTTATTTTGTACTTTTTATTTTTACTTTTAGTTTTTCTTATCGCCCGAACAAAGAAGGTAGTATCCACGGAAAACTTCACGGTTCGCAGTTTTTTATTTTAGCTCTTTTAACTTCGGGGATTTTAATTTTATGTGTATATATATATATATATATATATATATATGCCAAAATTATGAGTTCACTTCGAATTTTCATTAAACCTGAAAAATAGCATTAAAGCGATGAATCTTACTTCGTAGTTTAATTATTAAAAAAAAGTAATTTCATATTTTGTATGTCTCCCATTTGCAACCAATACAGCAGCCACTCCTCGTGGCAGTACGGATTCAATCAATTCATTGATGGTATCTTGGGTCATGTATTGGTATCCACAAATGATATCCACAAATCAGTAGGGTGATGGTATTATCCTTTTTCTTTTCAGATGTGAAATTTAGATGAATTGTCTGTGGGGGCCATTCCATAAGTATCATTATATCCTGTTCTTTATGCTCAGATATGTAGCGATGAAATGATAACTTCTTGTATATAATAAATAAATTAAAAAATCCTAACAAAAATGCATGGTGTATATTAAATTAAGTAGTCTTGTGTTTCATACAATCGTTTATTTCCCACTGTCTGCTAATGCGTAATAGAATACACGAAATAAGTGCACGCATTGTGTGAGAGAAATCTGAAGCTATTCTTTTGATTATACTTTTTTTACATTCCTATAAATCTTTCAGAACAATTTGCTGTCAGCAGTAGTTGGCGGAAGGGGGAGAGCCATGCTTGTTCTGTAATTTGGTACTACTACTATTCCTGTACACAAAGACTGGAATTTTCATTAAAATGTGGAAAATTCTTTCACCGAACAAGTGCCCTCAGGTGACGACAATATTTTCATCAAACTTTGATATTTGATGAAATGTTTTTTGTGAAACTAATTCATTGAAAATAATTTAATCGAAGTGGGTGATGCCATCTATTGTAGAAATTGTCAGTTAAATACTTCAGTTCATTTTCATTACCCGAATGTAATTGCACGCATATTATTTTTATGCCAGTCAGGAACAATATATTAACAACAACTTAAGTTTCAAGATTAAATACATTAGAAATAAAACTACCTTACCTCAGCGGGATTCAAACCGATGCCACCTAAAACTCGAATTTTGCGAACTGCCACGTTAATCAGCCGGCCATGAGATGTTAGGATATGCTGAGAGGTTTGTATACATATTCTTTTGCAGTGGTTTCATTATGTATATTTTAATATATATATATATATATATATACACACACACGAAGGTAATTCAATAAGTATCCGCACTTTTTATTTTCACAATTTTATTTTCACATCTGATAGATTATAAACACATCACTTCTTACCGTAGTCTCCCTGTTTCTCAATACGCTTAGTTCAGCAATCTACAAGCTTCCTAATGCCATCACAAAAGAATGTTTTTGGCTGTGTGCGTAGCCAGTCATGCACCGCCTCCTTCAGGTCATCATCGCCTTGGAATCGTTGACCGCTCAAAGCGTCTTTTAGTGGTCCAAACAGGTAAAAATCCGAAGGTGCCAGGTCTGGACTGTAGGCTGGATAGTCGAGAACTTCCAATTTAAGTTCTTGAAGGTATTCTCTAGTCTGTGCAGCGGTATGACGGCGCGCATTGGCGTATAACAGAATAACACCTTCCGACAATCTTCCTCTCCGTTTTGTGCGAATTGCTTGCTTTAACTCATTCCGAAGCATGTCAGAATACGATCCACTTGTTACTGTAGTTCCACGCTCTAGATAATGTTCAAGGATAGGGCCTCGTGTATCCCGAAACAGTGTTAGCATAACTTTACCTGCTGACGGCTGCGCTTTGAACTTCCTTGCAACGGGAGATGTTGGATGCTTCCAGTGCATGCCCTGTCGTTTGCTTTCTGGTTCATAGTGATGGATCCACGTTTCATCTCCAGTGAGAATGCGTGGAAGGTATCATAATGAAGGTGAAAACTTTTTGGAGCGCATTATCACTGGAGATGAAACATGGATCCATCACTATGAACCAGAAAGCAAACGACAGAGCATGCAATGGAAGCATCCAACATCTCCCGTTGCAAGGAAGTTCAAAGCGCAGCCGTCAGCAGGTAAAGTTATGCTAACACTGTTTCGGGATACACGAGGCCCTATCCTTGAACATTATCTAGAGCGTGGAACTACAGTAACAAGTGGATTGTATTCTGACATGCTTCGGAATGAGTTAAAGCAAGCAATCAATTCGCACAAAACGGAGAGGGAGATTGTCAGAAGGTGTTACTCTGTTTCACGATAATGCGCGCCCTCATACCGCTACACAGACTAGAGAATGCTTTCAAGAACTTAAATTTGAAGTTCTCGACTATCCAGCCTACAGTCCAGACCTGGCACCTTTGGATTTTTACCTGTTTGGACCACTAAAAGACGCTTTGAGAGGTCAACGATTCCAAGGCGATGATGACCTGAAGGAGGCGGTGCATGACTGGCTACGCACACAGCCAAAAACATTCTTTTGTGATGGCATTAGGAAGCTTATAGATCACTGGACTAAGTGTATTGAGAAACAGGGAGACTATGTTGAGAAATGATGTGTTTATAATCTATCAGATGTGAAAATAAAAAGTGCGGATACTTATTGAATTACTCTCGTGTATATATACGAGGGCCACTCAATATATTTTGCCCCACCTTTTTTTTTTCAAGTTTTCTTGTAAGTTCCAGAAATTTTGTTCACAAGTAGTTACATACCTTTTTTACAAGTTTTTATTTTTCCACATAGTCTCCATCCTTTTCTACGGCTTTCCTCCACATCGAAACAAGGGCCTTTATTCCCTGTTGGTAAAAGTCCGCTGGGTTCCGATGGAGCTACCTCTTAACCCCCTCAACAACCTCATCGTCACTGAAACTTTCTTCCACGAATAGCATCCTTCATTGTCCCAAACAAATGGAAGTCTCAAGGTGCCAGATCCGAGCTGTATGGAAGGTGGGGTAACACAGTCAAATGCATTTTTGTGATGGCCTCTCTTGTTTGCTGGACCCACCTCCTAACCTCCTGAACAACCTCATCGTCACTCTGAAACTTTCTTCCATGAATAGCATCCTTCATTGGCCTAAACAAATGGAAGTCTCAAGGTGCCAGATCCGGGCTGTATGGAAGGTGGGGTAAAACAGTCAAGAGCATTTTTGTGATGGCCTCTCTTGTTTGCAAACTGTTGTGTGGTCTTGCGTTATCGTGCAAAAGAAGGACGTGTTCCAGTTTTCTCTCCAGTCGAACTCGCTTTATACGTCTCTGGAGTCTCTGTAGGGTAGCAATATATGCCTCTGAGTTGATTGTTTGTCCTTTCTTCATAATGTCAACCAGAATCACCCCTTTCATGTCCAAGAAGATGGTGGCCATAACTTTCCGTGCAGAGGGGGCCATTTTGAACTTTTTCTTGCGTGGGGAGTTTGCATGATGCCACTCCATGGATTGGAGTTTTGTTTCAGGTTCAAAGTAGTGTACCCAAGTCTCATCCCCAGTCACAATTCATGAAAGGAAGTCATCCCCTTCTGTCTCGTATCGAACCAACGACTCGGAAGAAATTTCTTTTCTTTGGGCTTTGTGATCTTCAGTCAGTTGGCGAGGAACAAACCATGAACACACTTTTGAGTATCCCAGTTGCTGAATTATCGTATTCACACTTCCTTTACTCATTCCTAGCTCCGGTGATAGCTCCTTGTATGTGACGCGCCGATTTGATCGAATGATGCTGTTAGCACGTTACACAGTGTGAGATGTCACAGCTGATGCCGGGCGACCGCTGCGTGGCTCATCATCGAGGTTGTCTCTCTCTCTCTCTCTCTCTCTCTCTCTCTCTCTCTCTCTCTCTCTCTCTCTCTCTCCGATGATCTCAGACGTTTAGACCAGCGTCCAACTGTGCTTCGATCAACAACAGCATCTCCGTAAACGTTTTGTAGACGTTTGTGAATATTTCCAACTGTTTCCTTTTCTGCGGTTAAGAACTCGATAACAGCTCTCTGTTTACGACGCACATCACTTTCAGACGCCATTTTAGAAAGTGCGTTAACCATCGGTTTTATTCAAGGGCAGTTTAAAAGCGGTTTTATACAAGGAGGGGAGGTTCAAACTGGAAAATTCCAGTTATGTGAAGCGCAGAAAGTTCAAACTTACGACCCAAAAGACATTTTAGCCCCATGGCCTATTATTTAGCTAAGAACAAAGGGTGGGGCAAAATATATTGAGTGCCCCTAGTGTATATATACTGTATACAATATACATTATACGAGTGTTATATTGTGCTATATTTGGAAAATCCAAGAGAAGTAGTAATTAATTATTCTGGGTTTTACCACTGATACCTTTCTTTTGGAGATTTACTTTATCCCTCCCCAAATATCGTTTTTCCCCATCTCCCTAAATTGTTATATAAACCCATGCGGAGCAAGAAACAAGCAGATGAAACGACGCATCCAAAAGTTTGTGCACTAATTTTTTAGTGTGAAACACTCAAATATTCATTCCGAGCCCCGCAAAAATGGCTTTTGTAAAACTTTGCCTTTTCTGAATTCGATTTATTTAACTTCAACTTCATTTAACATGATTCTTATAAATAAATCATCTCTATATTAATCGACTCTGTTAACTTTAATCCCTTTCTCTAGTGTTTATAGTAACAATGAGTTGGTAGAATGAGGTACAGTCAACTCGGACATGGTCGTTCTTATGCCCGAAAGTAGTGTGGGCGCAAAATGCCAGCGTGCAGAGCAATTGCATAATGTTGCAAGAGTGCCAACCCCCAACCCCCCTTGTTGCAATCACCACCACCCTTGGTGGCACCCCCGCCCCTTGGTGCCAACCCCCACCCCTCTTTTTTGCAAGGCATATGGGGTTTTCAGCCACCCTGCCGCTCTCTTATAGGCCCCTAATCAGCCAGTTGGCTGAGTTGCCAGATAGCGCCATGTATTTGCATATATTAATCAGTCAGTTTGGTTAGAAGGCTGAGTTGCCAGATAGCATTAAATATTTATTTAAAGCATATATTATTCAGCAATTTGGCTTAGAAGGCTGAGCTGCCAGATTCGTTATTTATTAAGTTAAATCATATATTAGTCAGTCAGTTGGCTTAGAAGGTTGAGTTACCAGATAGCGCCATGTATTTGCATATATTAATCAGCCAGTTGGGTTAGAAGGCTGAGTTGCCAGATAGCATTAAATATTTATTTAAAGCATATATTATTCAGCCATTTGGCTTAGAAGGCTGAGTTGCCAGATTCGTTATTTATTAAATTAAACCATATATTAATCAGTTAGTTGGCTTAGAAGGTTGAGTTGCCAGATAGCATTAATTATTTATTTATTCCTTATATTAATGTCGGCTTAGAAGGTTGAGTTGCCAGATAGCATTTTTTATTTATATAAAGCATATAGTCCACCGTCGGTTGGCTTAGAAGGCTGAGTTGCCAGATTCGTTATTTATTTAATTATTCCTTATATTCCAGTTGCATTAGAAAGTTGAGCTGTCAGCTTCGTTACTTATCTATTTGACAAATAGCAATTAATTAATTATTCAGAAAACCTAAGCCAAACAAGTGATATAATCGTGTCCAAGGAATAAATAAAACACCAATACAACGTTGTGTTTATTTTAGCTGAATTAATGGATATACAATGGACATATATATGGTCAAATAATAGAACGGAAAATATATAATCATACAAAGCACAGTATTAACAAAATATTAGTACGGGAAAATATATAGTTATATTAATTATATATAATCATACAACACATAGTATTAACAAAATATTAGTACAGGAAAATATATAGTTATATTATCAATAGTTATATTATTAAATATTAGTACAGCAAAAATATAGTTAGTACAGGAAAAAATATACAAAACGTATAATCATATTATTACAGGAAAAATATATATTGTCTTTAAGTTCTACGGTGTAAAACGCTAAATTCGCATATGATAGAGTCTATATCCACATCGCCATTACTTTGTACGATGTGGTAAAACCGTCCAAGCATCACTTCACCGTTTAACTGATGCGGCGGCCTATACTCGACATAAATGGCTTTCATATCGTTTAATACTATTTTTGTACCCACTTTACACTCGGCGGGCAAGTTATCTTTAAGCACAGCTAGAACACAATCATAAAAGCACGCACAAAAATGTCATCGTTAACCACAACATTAAACACAAGTTTATAATCAAGCCTTTCCAATCGGGGGCTTTTTCTTAACGTCCCGAACTTTTCAATCGTGAACTCTTCTTCACTCGGCATAGCGGGATTGGAAATATTCTACCAAATCGTAACGATACCTATCCACTATATAGAGGTACAGCGCTTCAGGGTGAACAGTGTAGGCGAGCTCAGCTCTGTACCTCTCAAGTGCTTTGTACCAAAGCTCAGAATATTTCGAAGAATCTAAACCTTTTAAATATGCATCCAGATCTAGACAATTCTCCCCCTGTTCATTCCTACATTCAACAAATCCGTCGAGCAGAGCGGTGTAAGCGTATTCAAGTACCGTGTCAAAATAAATCATGTCTGTAACACGCGCATCTAATATAGGCTTCAGCTTACGGAATCCGACGCTCTCAAACATTCTGTCGAGGATGAAACGGTTTCGTGTAGGAACAAGAACGTCATTATCATCTGTGTTCTTCCACATCAGTTGTATATCAATGCATGGTTGTTCGTTATTTACACTCAATGTACAAGCAATGGTATTTGAGGAGGCGTCACTAATCGTCTCTCTTCTTGTACCTACGTCAGCTGGTATTTTATAACGGTAATCAGCCCACCTCTCAACTACCACGAAGATTTTATGCATCTCCTCAAGACTTAAATAAATAATGTTACGTTTGCTTGCATGCCTGCAGATCGTTTCAAGCACACAGTTAATGGTGCCGGTTTCTCGCCTGAACACGCGCAATAACTTCATCACAGAGACGTCGTACGAGGCGTTGAGAATGCTTCTCAAAGGGAGTTCCATCGTATTCGCACGTTCACACGGTTCGAGTTGACTATGGCACGTCCACTCGGCGCAAGCTATGAGATGACTATGAGCCACAGGAGGCAGGCAGGCAGGATCAGCTCGATGGGCGGGGTGAATCATCCTGATGAAACGTGAATGGGTTTGTTCGAACTCGTATGCTCCGGGAATGAGTCACACCATAATCTAATGAAACGTGTACGGCGCTGACCCAACATGAATCGTTGTACCCCATTATATTGGGCAGATGTTTGGAGAAATTTTCCGATTCAAGAATTAATTTCGGTTTTAATGTTTTATCACTACCACTTCCCCGAATACGCACCAGACATTTTCCTTCAGGGTAATTTTCACGAACTAAACATTTTTTAAATGGTTTATCTCTCCTAAACATCTTCACAAACCGGTGCGCTATTAGAGAGAAACATATGTTCATATTTATCCTTTTTGTGTAACAGACGATACTCATCTCTAAAATCTGTTAAAAACTCACACAGCCCATTAGCCACAACCTCACAACAAACCTCATCATGATATATATTAATGAGTGGTAAAAATACTTAAGATTATCCATGATGACAAGATTTACATTTTCAGCCGTAGGGTACGAGTAATCGGTATGGTGTAACATGATATAATACAGCTTATCACACCACTCATCCACAAGACTCACTACCCATAACTGTTGTTTATCTTCTGAGCGTGTTGCTTCTTCTACCAAGCGGTATATGTGAGCCGCCTTTATAAAGCTTAGTTCTATAACATACTTCAGTACATCGTCTGTACTGCGAAATCCTACAACCCCCTCGCCAGAATATCCGTAGAGTATTTGAATAGCCTGACCCTTCGCACGATTCAATGCAGCCTTAAAAGAGGCAAAGGAGGCGGGAATAGGGAGTTTTTCAGTATCCACTACATCTACGCACTTAGCAGAATACCACTTCATAAATGTTGAACACGCGATATTAAAGGTAGCCATTACTATTTTCTTCTATGCGAGAGAATACACGTCTGAGCTCAAGGGTATACAGAGGTCAACTGAGCACGCAGGGAAGCCCAGGTTGCGGCATGACTCACGCTGCTGGTCTTACAGTGGGCGGGCTTAGCTTTTTACTGTACACACACACACACACACACACACACACACACACACACGCAAAGTAAAACGCTAGTTGAAACACGATTTATTTAATAAACGAAATAATCAGGATGTACATATTTACAAATACGTGTAATAAATAAGTTTGCAATAGACATATCAAAGATTATGGTATCCAAAGGGCACGGTGTCATAGGTACCAGGCACCTGGTAGCGTTTCCTGTAGGTGTTACGGCACACCTTTGTACCCCTAAGTTCCTTCACGCCCCCCAGCTTCTGCGCCCGAAAATTGTGGGTGCCTACAGTCAGTTGGGGGCCGACACCCTCATCATCTTCCAAGCACACTAGCTCCTTCAGCGAATCAAAGTTGACGACCCGCCGATTCGCTTGGTTAAGCGTGATACCCTTAGCCTTCACGATATACTTCGTTTCATCCCCTATCCTCACCCGTACCCCATAGGTTTTTGGCCCTGTTGACACAAACGAGTCGGCGTATGCGTTGTCCCCATACTCATCCTTGATCTCGTCAGTTAGCTCACCGAGGAACTCCCCAATAGCAGGCATGTATTCACCCTCCTCGCTGTGAATATCACGCTATCTGTATCGGCATACAAAACCCGCCGCCCAAGAGAATGCAATAGGCCCCAAAGTTTGATGCGCGCGTAGGCTGTTGTGAAGCTGGCTACAGGAATGTTTGTAACCCGAGGTATCTGTGGCCAATTCAGTATTGTTGTACTTTATTATGTAAGTATTATCTACATTCACAATCTCCATGACCTCTTTATCGGGTGCGTTGGCGTAATCCCAGACTTCACGATAACTTTGCGCCAAATGAACGTTCCCTTTACCGGTATTCTGTGCAAATTTTCCCCAAAGACTGTTTAGGCACAATTTTGCACTAAAGCGCTTGCCAGGATTCTTTACAATTTGGGCACGATCAATTTGTATACCTTCGTGGTCATGGTAACGCTGAATATAAGACGTTTTTTCATCTTCGGTTTCAACCCCTCGCGGATATCCTGACGCCTCAAACTTATCCTTCAAAAAAGCGTTTATATATGGTGTGAAAAGGTTGGGTAGCTTCTGAAACCTCCACACCTCATGTATCTTCATTATTCTATACCCATGGTGAACGGCTAGGGCCAGCTCAGGGCTTGTATATACACCTCTGATCTTACGCTGGTGGGGTGTATGGCCACAATCACCATTGTTCTCTTCCGCGCACTTCACTCACAGGGGAAACATGAGTTTGTGATCTATAACGACGGGTAAGACCGGCATCCATAAATCGCGTGGGAGGAGCACGTCTACGAAAGAAAGGCCGAAATAGTACCCATTCAAATTTCTTGAGAACTCGTTGATGGAGGGTAGGTTAGGACCCATTATTTTTTCAGGCGCACCTACGGGGTACGGATTGTTCTTCATCACGTAGGGGTGTAAAGAACAGAAATCGTAGTAGTGGAGCTTTACGCCATCCGTAGGTGGAAAGTATAGCTTGAAGAAATTTGTACGTCCACGGAACAAGCTATCACCGCATTTGAGAGGATCCAGTACCATTGAACGTTTGATCGTGTTTATTTCTTCACGATACTTCCCATCGAGCTCCATCCAGGCATCATACTCATGCTCCCACAAGACTTTGTGAGTGAACTGGGAGCCTATAAGTTGATCGCGGGTGCGCGTCCACGCAAGACAGTCGGCAGGAGATCTACCGTGGATATCTCCTACGATTCCACACTCAGGACGGGGGCATCCATGCCACCAGCAACCATTAAAGGAGTACACAGTCTTCTCGCCAGTGACACGGTTTTCACTTAGACCATCAACCCAAAAAACATGGCCATTAACCTTAATGGGTACTTCCCCGTGTTGCGGGCATGTTTTATGTATACGCCTGTCTGCTGTTGTAGGTGTATGAGCCAGTAAATAGCCTTGTGCCCATAACTGCGGGGGTTGTTTCTGTGGATAATGGCTAAGGTGTCTTTAGGCATGAAGTTGTTCTTGAACACCGTAAAACATAATGAGGCGATGGTGGTTGCGACTTGTAGCGGATCGCATTTGAAACGACATATGTACATCCTTCTAAAGGCCTGGAAACATACTCTAAGCACTCGCATATCATTCACGCAATAACGCTCACATTCATCAGCTATATTATAAGGATTACGTTCATTAAAACTGCTGTAGTATCGGTCAAAATCTTCACGTTCATCTGTGCTCATCCAATCATATTTAAAGTAATGTTTGGGTGGAGGTAGACCTACGTAATTTAAAGTTTCGCTAGTGAGGAATGTGTCAGAGAAATATCCTTTTGAAACTTCAGCTGCTACGCCCATCACCTTGGGTAGCTTTGCTAATTTACAAGGTGTGAATAATAAAGTGTCTTTAAATTGTACATTACCTCTTAATTGCATCTGTATTAATTTGTTGCCTTTTTTCAACGGATCACCTGTAAATATCTCAGAGGTCTCGTGCTCAAACAACTCCTTATAAAGGAACTGTGTGTAAAATTTTGCCCCGTTGTGGGCGAGAATATACAGTCATTTTTTTTAACTTGTCCGCTAGCTTGACAATATAGGACACAAATAGTTTCACAGGACTATCGTGGACATTCGTTTTAAAAACGTTTGTCCGTTTACCACATTTGTGACACTCATCACACTCGATCTCCATACACTCATCACAGATAGTCTGGCTCACAAGTAAATGTGGAATAACCTCTTTGGTTTCAGCGTTCGTGTATGTTTCTATATCGTAGTACACAGTTATACAAGGATTGTTTTTAGGCTTGGCGTCTTTCATATAACATACATGCTTTACACCATCCGCCTTATATTTCTCATGGCATGTAGAACAGTGAATTTCATCACATTTGTGCTTGAAATTTCCCCAATTATCCATCATGTGAAACATACCACATTCACAGATTCTCATTTTCCTGCACGTGCCAATTGATTTATGGAGCTCAAAACAGCTATTATTGAAAAATGTGCGTCTACACACATTACAATCCCTCTTCTCAGCTTCAACTACACGGCTTTCACATTTGGGGCTTTTACACTGCTCACATACCATGTGGCAATCTTTACAATGTTTCACTATATCATCCGCAAACTCGAGACACCCCTTACACAAATCATGATGTCGTCCATATTTTCGACTTTTATCATAACTCGCGTAAAGGCACCTTATATTACGGATGGGGATACGTTGTCCTGACAATCCTAAAATAAGTAGGGGTCTTGTACGATCTCTCACACAGCTTTTAAAAACATACACAGTTCTACGACGATCATCCAGTCCAAATACAACTATACGAGCATTCATTTCCTGTTCTACCCTTCTCAGTTTCAGGACCCATATTACAGTCAAACTCAAGTTCACAGTCTACAGCTAGTTTACGGGCACGCTCCACTACCGTAGGCAGCCAAATTTGCTCGGACCTCGTATTTAGTACAGTAAACATACGTGCTAAGACTACTGCTATAAAGCCGCAACCACGATCGACGTTTATATGCCGTCTATAAATAGCCTGAGAATTGAAGTTAAGAGTATAAGGTGTGGCACTATGACCCGCAACACGGAATACACGGTCAATATTTACCGTGAAGTTGTCCATATTGAAGGCTATACTACTTTGGGCCTGCATTATACGACCTAATATATACTCTACATCTTCAGCCGCCAAACGCCTGAATGGTACTACTACCCAAAAATCATCTACATCACCATCATCTGACCCGAATCCGAAGGACAACCTCGTCCTGACTTCACGCTCGTCGCGGTTCTGAAGGGCAAACTCTACAACACGTTCTACTACGCGACGTAGTCCGTGTTCAATACCGTTGCTATACGGATCTAGGATCAACCCTGACTATATACCGATTTCTAGTCAAGGCTGGGGTTGGGGTTGCGGTGCGCACCAACTCGAATGTTATGCCATCCTCAACAGAACGGGGAGCTGCTGTGGAGGATGAATAAGGGGTTATATTTGAGGAAGAAGCTGATGTGGGGTTGGTTGTGTAAGACGTTGAGGGTTGGGGCTTTATTACAGCAGACTCAACAGAACGGGGAGCAGCTGTGGAGGACGAATAAGGGGGTATATTGGCGGAAGGTACTACTGGGGGGCTTGTTGCGTAAGACGTTGAGGGTTGGGGTTCTATTACCGGTGTTCCAACAACCCTGGAACGCTTAATACCTGACGTGGAGGGTTCATCATCACACTTCCGCTTTGAACGTGCTATATGTGTCGCTGGTGAGGGCTCATCGGAGGGTATGGGTACTGTAGATGCACGGTCAATGGGTTCATCCGTGATATCGATGATGGAGGGTTGTACATCGTCGTCATTCACGGTTCTGTGGAAGAAGAAAACAAAATATAAGGAGCAGCACTCGTTATTTTGTGGTGTTTGAAGAGTCCCGAGTTTGATTTTTTTGGTGTTTGAAGAGTCCCGAGTTTGATTTTGTGGTGTTTGAAGAGTCCCGAGTTTGGTTTTTTGGTGTTTCAAGACTCCCGAGTTTGAAGTTGTGGTGTTTCAAAAGTCCGGAGCTGAATTTTTTGGTGTTTCAAAAGACCCGAGTTGGATTTTTTGGTGTTTCAAAAGTCCCGAGCTGGATTTTTTGGTGTTTCGAAAGTCCCGAGTTGGATTTTTTGGTGTTTCAAAAGTCCCGAGTTTGATTTTTTGGTGTTTCAAGAGTCCCGAGTTTGATTTTGTGGTGTTTCAAGAGTCCCGAGATTGATTTTTTGGTGTTTCAAGAGTCCCGAGATTGATTTTGTGGTGTTTCAAGAGTCCCGAGTTTGATTTTGTGGTGTTTCAAAAGTCCCGAGCTGGATTTTTTGGTGTTTCAAAAGTCCCGAGCTGGATTTTTTGGTGTTTCAAAAGTCCCGAGCTGGATTTTTTGGTGTTTCGAAAGTCCCGAGTTGGATTTTTTGGTGTTTCAAAAGTCCCGAGTTTGATTTTTTGGTGTTTCAAGAGTCCCGAGTTTGATTTTGTGGTGTTTCAAGAGTCCCGAGATTGATTTTTTGGTGTTTCAAGAGTCCCGAGATTGATTTTGTGGTGTTTCAAGAGTCCCGAGTTTGAAGTTGTGGTGTTTCAAAAGTCCGGAGCTGAATTTTTTGGTGTTTCAAAAGACCCGAGCTGGATTTTTTGGTGTTTCAAAAGTCCCGAGCTGGATTTTTTGGTGTTTCGAAAGTCCCGAGTTGGATTTTTTGGTGTTTCAAAAGTCCCGAGTTTGATTTTTTGGTGTTTCAAGAGTCCCGAGTTTGATTTTGTGGTGTTTCAAGAGTCCCGAGATTGATTTTTTGGTGTTTCAAGAGTCCCGAGATTGATTTTGTGGTGTTTCAAGAGTCCCGAGTTTGATTTTGTGGTGTTTCAAAGGTCCCGAGCTGGATTTTTTTGTGTTTCAAAAGTCCCGAGCTGGATTTTTTGGTGTTTCAAAAGTCGCGAGCTGGATTTTTTGGTGTTTCAAAAGTCGCGAGCTGGATTTTTTGGTTTTTTAAAAGTCCCGAGCTGGATTTTTTGGTGTTTCAAAAGTCTCGTGCTGGATTTTTTGGTGTTCCAAAGTCCCGAGCTGGATTTTTTGGTGTTTCAAAAGTCCCGAGCTGGATTTTTTGGTGTTTCAAAAGTCTCGAGCTGGATTTTTTGGTGTTTCAAAAGTCGCGAGCTGGATTTTTTGTTTTTTCAAAACTCCCGAGCTGGATTTTTTGTTGTTTTAAACGTCCCGAGCTGGATTTTTTGGTGTTTCAAAAGTCCCGAGCTGGATTTTTTGGTGTTTCAAATGTCCCGAGCTGGATTTTTTGGTCTTTCAAAAATCCCGAACTGGATTTTTTGGTGTTTCAAAAGACCCGAGCTGGATTTTTTGGTGTTTCAAAAGTCCCGAGCTGGATTTTGCGGTGTGTCAAAAGTCTAGAGCTGAATTTTGCGTTGTTTCAAAAGTCCCGAGCTGGTGTTTTTGGTGTTTCAAAAGACGCGAGCTGGATTTTTTGGTCTTTCAAAAGTAACGAGTTTGATTTTTTGGTGTTTCAAAAGTTCCGCGCTTGATTTTGCGATGTTTCAAAAGTCCCGAGCTGGATTTTTTGGTGTTTTAAAAGTCCCGAGCTGGATTTTTTGGTGTTTCAAAAGTCCAGAGCTGAATTTTTGTTGTTTCCAAAGACCCCTAGCTGGATTTTTTGGTGTTTCAAAAGTCCCGAGCTGGATTTTGCGGTGTTTCAAAAGTCCCGAGCTGGATTTTTTGGTGTTTCAAGTGTCCCGAGTTTGATTTTGTGGTGTTTCAAGAGTCCCGGGTTTGATTTTGTGGTGTTTCAAGAGTCCCGAGTTTGATTTTGTGCTGTTGCAAGAGTCCAGAGTTTGATTTTGTGGTGTTTCAAGGGTCCCGAGATTGATTTTTTGGTGTTTCAAGAGTCCAGAGATTGATTTTGTGGGGTTTCAAGAGTCCTGAGTTTGATTTTGTGGTGTTTCAAGAGTCCCGAGTTTGATTTTTTGGTGTTTCGAAAGTCCCGAGCTGGATTTTTTGGTGTTTCGAAAGTCCCGATCTGGATTTTTTGTGTTTCAAAAGTCCCGAGCTGGATTTTTTGGAGTTTCAAAAGTCCCGAGCTGGATTTTTTAGTGTTTCAAAAGTCCCGAGCTGGATTTTTTGGTGTTTCAAAAGGCCAGAGCTGGATTTTTTGGTGTTTCAAAAGTCCCGAGCTGGATTTTGCAGTGTCTAAAAAGTCCCGAGCTGGTTTTTTTGGTGTTTCAAAAGTCACGAGTTTGATTTTGTGGTGTTTCAAGAGTCCCTAGTTTGATTTTGTGGTGTTTGAAGAGTCCCGAGTTTGATTTTTATGGTGTTTCAAGAGTCCGGAATTTGATTTTGTGGTGTTTCAAGAGTCCCGAGCTGGATTTTTTGATGTTTCAAAAGTCCCGAGCTGGATTTTTTGGTGTTTCAAAAGTCGCGAGCTGGATTTTTTGGTCTTTCAAAAATCCCGAGCTGGATTTTGCGGTGTTTCAAAAGTCCCGAGCTGGATTTTTTGGTGTTTCAAGTGTCTCGAGTTTGATTTTGTGGTGTTTCAAGAGACCCGAGTTTGATTTTTGGTGTTTCAAGAGACTCGAGTTTGATTTTGTGCTGTTTCAAGAGTCCCGAGTTTGATTTTGTGGTGTTTCAAAAGTCCCCAGTTTGATTTTGTGGTGTTTCAAGAGTCTCGAGTTTGATTTTGTGGTGTTTCAAGAGTCCCGAGATTGATTTTTTGGTGTTTCAAGAGTCCCGAGATTGATTTTGTGGTGTTTCAAGAGTCCCGAGTTTGATTTTGTGGTGTTTCAAAAGTCCCGAGCTGGATTTTTTGGTGTTTCAAAAGTCCCGAGCTGGATTTTTTGGTGTTTCAAAAGTCCCGAGCTGGATTTTTTGGTGTTTCGAAAGTCCCGAGTTGGATTTTTTGGTGTTTCAAAAGTCCCGAGTTTGATTTTTTGGTGTTTCAAGAGTCCCGAGTTTGATTTTGTGGTGTTTCAAGAGTCCCGAGATTGATTTTTTGGTGTTTCAAGAGTCCCGAGATTGATTTTGTGGTGTTTCAAGAGTCCCGAGTTTGAAGTTGTGGTGTTTCAAAAGTCCGGAGCTGAATTTTTTGGTGTTTCAAAAGACCCGAGCTGGATTTTTTGGTGTTTCAAAAGTCCCGAGCTGGATTTTTTGGTGTTTCGAAAGTCCCGAGTTGGATTTTTTGGTGTTTCAAAAGTCCCGAGTTTGATTTTTTGGTGTTCAAGAGTCCCGAGTTTGATTTTGTGGTGTTTCATGAGTCCCGAGATTGATTTTTTGGTGTTTCAAGAGTCCCGAGATTGATTTTGTGGTGTTTCAAGAGTCCCGAGTTTGATTTTGTGGTGTTTCAAAGGTCCCGAGCTGGATTTTTTGGTGTTTCAAAAGTCCCGAGCTGGATTTTTTGGTGTTTCAAAAGTCGCGAGCTGGATTTTTTGGTGTTTCAAAAGTCGCGAGCTGGATTTTTTGTTTTTTAAAAGTCCCGAGCTGGATTTTTTGGTGTTTCAAAAGTCTCGTGCTGGATTTTTTGGTGTTCCAAAGTCCCGAGCTGGATTTTTTGGTGTTTCAAAAGTCCCGAGCTGGATTTTTTGGTGTTTCAAAAGTCTCGAGCTGGATTTTTTGGTGTTTCAAAAGTCGCGAGCTGGATTTTTTGTTTTTTCAAAACTCCTGAGCTGGATTTTTTGTTGTTTTAAACGTCCCGAGCTGGATTTTTTGGTGTTTCAAAAGTCCCGAGCTGGATTTTTTGGTGTTTCAAATGTCCCGAGCTGGATTTTTTGGTCTTTCAAAAATCCCGAACTGGATTTTTTGGTGTTTCAAAAGACCCGAGCTGGATTTTTTGGTGTTTCAAAAGTCCCGAGCTGGATTTTGCGGTGTGTCAAAAGTCTAGAGCTGAATTTTGCGTTGTTTCAAAAGTCCCGAGCTGGTGTTTTTGGTGTTTCAAAAGACGCGAGCTGGATTTTTTGGTCTTTCAAAAGTAACGAGTTTGATTTTTTGGTGTTTCAAAAGTTCCGCGCTTGATTTTGCGATGTTTCAAAAGTCCCGAGCTGGATTTTTTGGTGTTTTAAAAGTCCCGAGCTGGATTTTTTGGTGTTTCAAAAGTCCAGAGCTGAATTTTTGTTGTTTCCAAAGACCCCTAGCTGGATTTTTTGGTGTTTCAAAAGTCCCGAGCTGGATTTTGCGGTGTTTCAAAATTCCCGAGCTGGATTTTTTGGTGTTTCAAGTGTCCCGAGTTTGATTTTGTGGTGTTTCAAGAGTCCCGGGTTTGATTTTGTGGTGTTTCAAGAGTCCCGAGTTTGATTTTGTGCTGTTGCAAGAGTCGAGAGTTTGATTTTATGGTGTTTCAAGGGTCCCGAGATTGATTTTTTGGTGTTTCAAGAGTCCAGAGATTGATTTTGTGGGGTTTCAAGAGTCCTGAGTTTGATTTTGTGGTGTTTCAAGAGTCCCGAGGTTGATTTTTTGGTGTTTCGAAAGTCCCGAGCTGGATTTTTTGGTGTTTCGAAAGTCCCGATCTGGATTTTTTAGTGTTTCAAAAGTCCCGAGCTGGATTTTTTGGTATTTCAAAAGTCCAGAGCTGGATTTTTTGTGTTTCAAAAGTCCCGAGCTGGATTTTTGCAGTGTCTAAAAACCAGAGCTGGATTTTTTGGTGTTTCAAAAGTCACGAGTTTGATTTTTGGTGTTTCAAAGAGTCCCTAGTTTGATTTTGTGGTGTTTGAAGAGTCCCGAGTTTGATTTTTATGGTGTTTCAAGAGTCCGGAATTTGATTTTGTGGTGTTTCAAGTCCCGAGCTGGATTTTTTGATCTTTCAAAAGTCCCGAGCTGGATTTTTTGTTGTTTCAAAAGTCGCGAGCTGGATTTTTTGGTCTTTCAAAAATCCCGAGCTGGATTTTGCGGTGTTTCAAAAGTCCCGAGCTGGATTTTTTGGTGTTTCAAGTGTCTCGAGTTTGATTTTGTGGTGTTTCAAGAGACCCGAGTTTGATTTTTGGTGTTTCAAGAGACTCGAGTTTGATTTTGTGCTGTTTCAAGAGTCCCGAGTTTGATTTTGTGGTGTTTCAAAAGTCCCCAGTTTGATTTTGTGGTGTTTCAAGAGTCCCGAGTTTGATTTTGTGGTGTTTCAAGAGTCCCGAGTTTGATTTTGTGGTGTTTCAAGAGTCCCGAGTTTGGTATTTTGGTGTTTCAAGAGTGCCGAGTTTGAATTTGTGGTGTTTCAAAAGTCCCGAGATGAATTTTTTGGTGTTTCAAAACACCCAAGCTGGATTTTTGGTGTTTCAAAAATCCCGAGTTGGATTTTTTGGTGTTTCAAATGTCCCGAGCTGGATTTTTTGGTCTTTCAAAAATCCCGAACTGGATTTTTTGGTGTTTCAAAAGACCCGAGCTGGATTTTTTGGTGTTTCAAAAGTCCCGAGCTGGATTTTGCGTGTTTCAAAAGTCCAGAGCTGGATTTTGCGTTGTTTCAAAAGTCGCGAGCTGGTTTTTTTGGTGTTTCAAAAGACGCGAGCTTGATTTTTTGGTCTTTCAAAAGTAACGAGCTTGATTTTTTGGTTTTTCAAAAGTTCCGCGCTTGATTTTGCGATGTTTCAAAAGTCCCGAGCTGGATTTTTTGGTGTTTCAAAAGTCTCGAGTTGGATTTTTTGGTGTTTCAAAAGTCCAGAGCTGAATTTTTGTTGTTTCCAAAGACCCCTAGCTGGATTTTTTGGTGTTTCAAAAGTCCCGAGCTGGATTTTGCGGTGTTTCAAAAGTCCCGAGCTGGATTTTTTGATGTTTCAAAAGTCCCGAGCTGGATTTTTTGGTGTTTCAAAAGTCGCGAGCTGGATTTTTTGGTCTTTCAAAAATCACGAGCTGGATTTTTTGGTGTTTCAAGTGTCCCGAGTTTGATTTTGTGGTGTTTCAAGAGTCCCGGGTTTGATTTTGTGGTGTTTCAAGAGTCCCGAGTTTGATTTTGTGCTGTTGCAAGAGTCCAGAGTTTGATTTTGTCGTGTTTCAAGAGTCACGAGTTTGATTTTGTGGTGTTTCAAGAGTCCCGAGTTTGATTTTGTGGTGTTTCAAGGGTCCCGAGATTGATTTTTTGGTGTTTCAAGAGTCCCGAGATTGATTTTGTGGGTTTCAAGAGTCCTGATTTGATTTTGTGTGTTTCAAAGTCCCGAGTTTGATTTTTTGGTGTTTCGAAAGTCCCGAGCTGGATTTTTTGGTGTTTCGAAAGTCCCGATCTGGATTTTTTGGTGTTTCAAAATATCGAGCTGGATTTTTTGGAGTTTCAAAAGTCCCGAGCTGGATTTTTTGGTGTTTCAAAAGTCCCGAGCTGGATTTTTTGGTTACAAAAGTCCCGAGCTGGATTTTTTGGTGTTTCAAAAGTCCCGAGCTGGATTTTGCAGTGTTTAAAAAGTCCCGAGCTGGATTTTTTGGTGTTTCAAAAGTCACGAGTTTGATTTTGTGGTGTTTCAAGAGTCCCTAGTTTGATTTTGTGGTGTTTGAAGAGTCCCGAGTTTGATTTTTATGGTGTTTCAAGAGTCCCGAATTTGATTTTGTGGTGTTTCAAGAGTCCCGAGTTTGGTTTTTTGGTGTTTCAAAAGTCCCAAGTTGGATTTTTTTGTGTTTCAAAAGTCCCGAGCTGGATTTTGCGGTGTTTCAAAAGTCCAGAGCTGGATTTTGCGTTGTTTCAAAAGTCCCGAGCTGGTTTTTTGGTGTTTCAAAAGACGCGAGCTGGATTTTTTGGTCTTTCAAAAGAAACGAGCTGGATTTTTTGGTGTTTCAAAAGTTCCTCGCTTGATTTTGCGATGTTTCAAAAGTCCCGAGCTGGATTTTTTGGTGTTTCAAAAGTCCCGAGCTGGATTTTTTGGTGTTTCAAAAGTCCAGAGCTGAATTTTTGTTGTTTCCAAAGACCCCTAGCTGGATTTTTGTGTTTCAAAAGTCCCGAGCTGGATTTTGCGGTGTTTCAAAAGTCCCGAGCTGGATTTTTGGTGTTTCAAAAGTTCCGAGCTGGATTTTTTGGTGTTTCAAAAGTCGCGAGCTGGAATTTTTGGTCTTTCAAAAATCACGAGCTGGATTTTGCGGTGTTTCAAAAGTCCCGAGCTGGATTTTTTGGTGTTTCAAGTGTCCCGAGTTTGATTTTGTGGTGTTTCAAGAGTCCCGTGTTTGATTTTGTGCTGTTGCAAGAGTCCAGAGTTTGATTTTGTGGTGTTTCAAGAGTCACGAGTTTGATTTTGTGGTGTTTCAAGAGTCCCGAGTTTGATTTTGTGGTGTTTCAAGGGTCCCGAGATTGATTTTTTGGTGTTTCAAGAGTCCCGAGATTGATTTTGTGGGGTTTCAAGAGTCCTGTGTTTGATTTTGTGGTGTTTCAAGAGTCCCGAGTTTGATTTTTTGGTGTTTCGAAAGTCCCGAGCTGGATTTTTTGGTGTTTCGAAAGTCCCGATCTGGATTTTTTGGTGTTTCAAAAGTATCGAGCTGGATTTTTTGGAGTTTCAAAAGTCCCGAGCTGGATTTTTTGGTTACAAAAGTACCGAGCTGGATTTTTTGGTGTTTCAAAAGTCCCGAGCTGGATTTTGCAGTGTTTAAAAAGTCCCGAGCTGGATTTTTTGGTGTTTCAAAAGTCACGAGTTTGATTTTGTGGTGTTTCAAGAGTCCCTAGTTTGATTTTGTGGTGTTTGAAGAGTCCCGAGTTTGATTTTTATGGTGTTTCAAGAGTCCCGAATTTGATTTTGTGGTGTTTCAAGAGTCCCGAGTTTGGTTTTTTGGTGTTTCAAAAGTCCCGAGTTGGATTTTTTTGTTTCAAAAGGCCCGAGCTGGATTTTTTGGTGTTTCAAAAGTCCCGAGCTGGATTTTTTGGTGTTTCAAATGTCCCGAGCTGGATTTTTTGGTCTTTCAAAAATCCCGAACTGGATTTTTTGGTGTTTCAAAAGACCCGAGCTGGATTTTTTGGTGTTTCAAAAGTCCCGAGCTGGATTTTGCGGTGTTTCAAAAGTCCAGAGCTGGATTTTGCGTTGTTTCAAAAGTCCCGAGCTGGTTTTTTGGTGTTTCAAAAGACGCGAGCTGGATTTTTTGGTCTTTCAAAAGAAACGAGCTTGATTTTTTGGTGTTTCAAAAGTTCCGCGCTTGATTTTGCGATGTTTCAAAAGTCCCGAGCTGGATTTTTTGGTGTTTCAAAAGTCCCGAGCTGGATTTTTTGGTGTTTCAAAAGTCCAGAGCTGAATTTTTGTTGTTTCCAAAGACCCCTAGCTGGATTTTTTGGTGTTTCAAAAGTCCCGAGCTGGATTTTTTGGTGTTTCAAAAGTTCCGAGCTGGATTTTGCGGTGTTTCAAAAGTCCCGAGCTGGATTTTTTGGTGTTTCAAGTGTCCCGAGTTTGATTTTGTGGTGTTTCAAGAGTCCCGTGTTTGATTTTGTGCTGTTGCAAGAGTCCAGAGTTTGATTTTGTGGTGTTTCAAGAGTCCCGAGTTTGATTTTGTGGTGTTTCAAGAGTCCCGAGTTTGATTTTGTGGTGTTTCAAGGGTCCCGAGATTGATTTTTTGGTGTTTCAAGGGTCCCGAGATTGATTTTGTGGGGTTTCAAGAGTCCTGAGTTTGATTTTTTGGTGTTTCAAGGGTCCCGAGATTGATTTTGTGGGGTTTCAAGAGTCCTGAGTTTGATTTTGTGGTGTTTGAAGAGTCCCGAGTTTGATTTTTTGGTGTTTCGAAAGTCCCGAGCTGGATTTTTTGGTGTTTCGAAAGTCCCGATCTGGATTTTTTGATGTTTCAAAAGTCCCGAGCTGAATTTTTTGGAGTTTCAAAAGTCCCAAGCTGGATTTTTTGGTTTTTCAAAAGTCCCGAGCTGGATTTTTTGGTATTTCAAAAGTCCCGAGTTGGATTTTTTGGTGTTTCAAAAGGCTCGAGCTGGATTTTTTGGTGTTTCAAAAGTCCCGTGCTGGGTTTTTTGGTGTTTCAAAAGTCGCGAGCTGGATTTTTTGGTGTTTCGAAAGTCCCGAGTTGGATTTTTTGGTGTTTCAAAAGTCCCGAGTTTGATTTTTTGGTGTTTCAAGAGTCCCGAGTTTGATTTTGTGGTTTTCAGAGTCCCGAGATGATTTTTTGGTGTTTCAGAGTCCCGAGATTGATTTTGTGTGTTTTTCAAGAGTCCCGAGTTTGATTTTGTGGTGTTTCAAAGGTCCGAGCTGGATTTTTTGGTGTTTCAAAAGTCCCGAGCTGGATTTTTTGGTGTTTCAAAGTCGCGAGCTGGTTTTTGGTGTTTGAAAAGTCCCCGAGCTGGATTTTTTGGTGTTCCAAAGTCCCGAGCTGGATTTTTTGGTGTTTCAAAAGTCCCGAGCTGGATTTTTTGGTATTTCAAAAGTCCCGAGCTGGATTTTGCAGTGTTTAAAAAGTCCCGAGCTGGATTTTTTGGTGTTTCAAAAGTCACGAGTTTGATTTTGTGGTTTCAAGAGTCCCTAGTTTGATTTTGTGGTGTTTGAAGAGTCCCGAGCTTGATTTTTATGGTGTTTCAAGAGTCCGGAATTTGATTTTGTGGTGTTTCAAGAGTCCCGAGTTTGGTTTTTTGGTGTTTCAAAAGTCCCGAGTTGGATTTTTTTGTGTTTCAAAAGGCCCGAGCTGGATTTTTTGGTGTTTCAAAAGTCCCGTGCTGGGTTTTTTGGTGTTTCAAAAGTCGCGAGCTGGGTTTTATGGTCTTTCAAAAATCCCGAGCTGGATTTTGCGGTGTTTCAAAGGTCCCGAGCTGGATTTTTTGGTGTTTCAAGTGTCTCGATTTTGATTTTGTGGTGTTTCAAGAATCCGAATTTGATTTTTCGTGTTTCAAGAGTCTCGAGTTTGATTTTGTGCTGTTTCAAGAGTCCCGAGTTTGATTTGTGTGTGTTTCAAAAGTACCCA
>JAJOZX010000341.1:1337500-1542500 GCA_023014485.1 Bathynomus jamesi | reverse complement strand
ATGTTTTAGCAATCTTACTTTTGAAAACTCAGGATATCTACTTTTTTATTATAATTTTTAAAATTCGTGGCCTTTTTTCTTATTGTAGCTCTTTAATTAAACTTTATTTTTACTTAACTTTATAGGACCGATGCGGAACTTGATCGTGTTATAGCTACTTTTCGTTTTGATGAAAGGGGAATAAGTGATATGGAAGCTTTATCCCACAACCAAACCAGCGACCTAAACACAGAGGTCGAGGTATTGGCTTACATCCGGTCCAACGAATGCCAGGTCATCGAGGAACTAATGTAAGTGTTTTTTTGGGGTTGATATGGATATACACCTTTACACAATACAGCGGGTGCTAACATATGGGAACCTGTTTTTTATCTGTCTGCATACCGTTTTATCGTTCATTTCAGTGTCGCACAAATCGAATAATTTAAAAAAAATTATAAAACCCTTCCCACGTGACATGTGCATGAGAAATGACAGGGCGTACAACCCGCACGTGTTTTATTAATATCCTTGAAAACGATACGGATTCCATACAATCTCAGGTACATGTATCTGTTCGATAAACTGTACAACCACAGAATCGTTCCAGGGCTGAGTGCCGAGTGAGTCAAAATAGCACATTCTTTTCCTATTCTTAAAATAGATTGCAAACCAATGAATCCCCTCACCCCCCCACAATGTCGGTCTTAACGATAACCCTGTACCAGTTTCTCGTAGTAGGCAATTTCAATATTTCATTCTTCGCAACACACGCCGAATTTGGAGCGTGTGATTCGTCACTTTTCATTACTCTCTGGAGTGTATTCGCGTCCATTTTAAAAGTCTGTGACCACGTTCCTGAAACGTCAACTCTATTAGTGCTTGTGATTCGAGGTACACGAGTACACTAATAGGACGTCTATAGGTTGGCAAATTCCAACCTGACTGAGATATTCCCACTGTTGTGACTTAAGTGCGTATTTACGCCAGCAGACAAGTCAGGCGTAATATCAAATGAATAAATGTTAAATTCTTCAGGCAAATTCTTTCTGCGTTACGCCAAACCCAAGCTCACCACAGGCCTGTATTATGAGCCAGACTACTATAAGCTCTCGCGCAGAGCGGGAACACAGCGTCTGATGAGTAGTCCGTAATCATAGTCCCTCCCAACGCTATGCCATTTACGTATAGTTATATTTTAAGGCCGAAATTCTCGAATTTAAAGGCACTCTTTTTATATTTTTCATTCGGCGAGGAGTGGTCCTGCATTCCAATTAATATCCTTTTAGGTAGGACTCTAAGGGCCACGTTTTCTAGTTGCTTCCAGGCCAACCCGGCGGGCACTGTGTATAGTTTGATCTGTACCCTGTTAATTGGGTATTTTACTGTGGCATGTATTAAGTCTTTCTCAATTTCTATTTGTTTTGGCGAACTTAATTTCACTCGGCATATACGCAAATACGCCTCCATGATGTGAATCACAACGGGTTTCGCGCCCTCTTCTTGATCAGACCCCAAATTTATGCAGATCTCAGGACTCGTGCGGTTCAGCTTTAGCTTCAGATCGATGCTGTTCATAAGCAGTTTCTCCTGGAATGTGAAATATGTATGCAGGCGTCCAAAACACTCGTATATCTTTTTTTTAATTTTTAAATTTATCCTTTATACCATTTTCATCTTTAGTCTGCTAAAAGCCCTCGGCTCTTAAAAAGGTGTCTTTCGCTTCTTTTGAAAAGTTGAGGACATTTTCCAGATAGGCTCTTAGGGGATAATACCAAGTTCCTGCTGGGATGTTAACCTGATTTAAATACACCTCACACTGGCTGAATACGGTTTGTTAAAAGTTGGTTTCAGGGTACGATGAGTAAATAGCTATCATCGTAGTCCGTTCCATCTGAATGGGCTATACGCAGTTTAGCGTACATGTGCATGCAGCTCGGGTCAAAAAAGTAAGGGCCTGAGCTGGGTGTCACGAATTCTATAGGGGCACTCGGTGAACTAATTGTGTTTAATGGGTTAATTGTAATAAAGTCGCTATGCTCAATAGAGACGTGAGTGGGGGGCATATCAAAGAGGGACAGTTCCGATTTACAGCATTGTGAATTACACGGATGGATAAAACTCGCTATGATGCGTGAGAAATAGTGCCACCTCTCGACAAATAGTAATCAGCCTTTGATTCGTGAGAATAGTGTCCTCAGCTTATATCAGTTAAAAAAATGATCAGCCATAGGTTTCATACGCTTAGAACACATCTTTTTTTATTTCCTTTTACGTTTAATGCCACGTGATGGTAACCCCTTGTTCCTGGCAGATCTCTTCTTTCCGCCACCATGCATTTTCCTCTTTGCATCTTTGATGATTTCGTCCCGTGTACGTTTTAAATGTTTTTTTTAGTGGTTCTTTAGGCTTAGTTCCTCCATTATGTCTTCTGCCGCGTTAAAACCTGTTTGTAACGCCTTCCCCTAGGTACCTGGCACCCCTCTTCAACAGTGGGACAGCGGTGCATAGTATGGATGAAAAAATGGATCCAAGCCCTCTCCCTCGCTGGTATCTCATCCCTCGATAGACTGTGAATGGCCTTCGGGTCATTATAAACGACGAATATGTAGCTTCACTGTTAAGCTCCCATCACCGAATGGAATTTTTTTCCCTCAATCGTTCTTATATATATCGAGATGGTAAATAGATTAGTCGCAACATTGACATAATGGGGCTTGTCGTATGTAATGCTCAAACTTTTCCCTCTATGGTTGGGGATGTGTGTAATGCGCAGTAGGCTCGCCTGGGTGTCCCCAACAAATTGGTACTTTACGATATTGCTGTAAATATAGCACATGTCTGGGGTTGGTCAGCTTTCACCCGATTTCTCCATCTTCAATTGATACATTAAGCTGGACAAGTTATGCTGTGCCTCGTGAAAGGTATCTCTTTGGAGAGCTGCGCTATATCGGCCCTCGGCCACAATTGTGAACAGCTCTTTATCTTTAATATTTCTACTAAGCGTTGATTTTAACTTCAATGTGCATGCAGGCGTGTCTATGTTTACGACTTCAAAAAGTAAATCGTTTGTCAGGTACAATTTTTCAAAACTTGTTTAACCCCGTCACAATGTCCATGGCTCTGTCATAATGCCCACTTCCTTGCGCTACATTTGTGCTCTAGTACTGTACCTCACCGAACAGGACTGATTGCACAGTATTGTCTATGGTTATGTCTAATTTTTCGCCCTCATCGATTCTTCTAAGGATCAGAAATATGATTTGCTCATTTTCAAGAGTTACAAATTTGGAGACTAACTGGATTTCACATAAACCCACCTCATACGAATCACGATCCAATTCAATGGGTCCGTGGAGTTCTGTCACAAAGTTGGCCACGGTGTTGTTAGAATGTACAGAGAGAGAAGAGGAAGACGGGAGTGTGACATAGAAGTGGCTAGGCGCCATGTTGTATAATATTTAAGCTTCATTATGGCAGCAGCTTTTATATAGGTGTTGAAGCTTTCTGGGTAACCCAGCCATTTCACCAGGTACATTTTTCTCTTTCCTGAACCTTTGCTGCCTAAACTTTTTTCAATTTTAATCACTATTCCCTAAATTAAATGTCACTTTCTACAACTCCTCGCGGTAAAAGCCTCCAGCGATCTCTTCCCCATTCAAATCTTCAACATAATACATAATTATTTCCAGAACGTGATACCCTAACATAATCATTGATTTTGAAATGGGTAGAGTTTGGTGGCGGTGCTCCAACTCTTCTCCCCTCTGGCAGCGTACCTCTTTCTAAAACTTCGTTAGATGTTGTGCCGATCGTACGGTGGTGTGAACGGTTGTGTGATGATGCCAATGACCCGAGAACGTTTATTTATCTGTATGTGTTTTTATCTGTAAAATAGCGATACATGTATTCTTTTATGGTACGTTGAACTCTTTCAGCTAAAGAGGCCTTATGTATTGAAGTGCTAGTGTAGTAACTGATATTAAACTCTGTCAGCATGTTCTGTAAAGCTCAACCTATAAATTCTTTCCCCATATCCGTACAAAAATTGCCGGAAACCCTATTTTCTTTTAACATCAACGTTTTGGTCGCTTTAGCAAATGTTTCAGCAACCCATTTATTTTTCAGTGGAATTAGCCACAGATATCTAGAGAATACATCTGTTATGAATAGGATGTAGCGGTATCCGTCATTATACACTGAATATCTTTGCATGTCTGTCAAATCCGCTTGCCAAATAGAGTCAATCGAAGCCGCTGTTGTCTTGGCCGTTTTAAACCTTTTTCTCACCGGTTTATGAAGTGTATAAGCATCCTGCTCCTGCAAAAACCGCTCAACATCTTTTTTCCCTACTCCGTAAACACCTCTGTACAATCTATTAACGCCACCATAGGAGGCGGGGTTAGAAACGTCATAATAGCGTTTACTTAATATGTTAGCCATTTGCATATTTTTGAGACACGTGGATAAGGTTGGCCGTTTGTTCTCTTTTTTCTCTTCTACAGAGACGCTGCTGCTGGGGGCGATGGCGTACTCAGTTGTGACACATGCGAGACTTGCTCCAGGTCTTTTAACTTATTCAGATTACTTATCAATGTTTTGGGGACATTTATTTGTTGTAGTCTTGCCTTAATATGATACCATCGTGTCGGTGAGGGCCTGTCCCACTTTCTCACCAGATCATGAACAATGTCAACGATGTTGGATCCTTGTACCCTTTTTCCTTCAACAAAGACCTAGGCTGTATCGACCCAATGTGTGATGGGATCTTCACTCTAAAGATTATAAAGACTTAAGCCTTTATTCCTCAATGTATGTGGGAGACTGCTTTTTAACACATGTTCGATGTGTTGTGCTCCGTTGTTCTTTGGTTGGCCATCTCTAACGTCGGGCCCATGTGCTGTGTCGCCATGCTCAGCACTGCTCGCGCTGTGCCTAATAACTACGGGAGCTCTGTCGGATTCTTATAATCTCCGTACTCATGAAGAAATTTCTGCAAAGCCTCTTGGTACAAGATCCTTTTCTCATCAGGTGACTTTTCAACTCGCTTTCCATTCTTTTAAGCCTACTTTTACCGGGTTCTACAGCCGTGTCTGGAATCTTTGAACTTTGCAATGAAGCATACACCTTGTCCGGAATTACTACCACCTACTTCATTATATTAATCTAGTTAGTAAAGGGCCCAAAACTGAAAATAAGAGGGGTAGGAAGGATCTTCCGCTTTGGACAATAATTCGCTTTTTCTTACCCACAGTTTGACTTTTAGGAGCGAGTGCTCGTATTATGCTCTTGTAACGACGTAAGCGAGCCTTCTGAGGGGGTTTCATTGGCACATTACATTTTATAACATTAAGACAGATTTCACAGATGCATTTTAAAAAGTCGGAGTCGATTTTTTTAACAAACATCTGTTGCAGTGCCCGGGGCGATCGTTGATAGATTTTTATTAATTCACGATATTTCTTCAGCCAATTTGTCAATCTGGAATATACACCGTTTCAGGTTCGTTTCGGAGTATATTCGTTCTTCGAAACACCCTAAACGTGTTTCGCGGGGAAGGTCACAAAGCAAATATCCATAAAGCTGACTTGTGGCTTCTTTATAAACCTCCAAAAACTCCTTACGTTGATTCGAGAACATTTGATTGGATAATACCCCAATTTTTATCACATCTCTATTTTTCAAAAATAGATTCTGGTTGATGAAGAATACGCTTATGTTAAAATTGGTGGAGAACACTGTAAATGTCTCGGCAAACGTTTTATCCATTTCTAACATGAGATCGCCAATTACAATAACTGTATGCTCATTATCTTTTAACGAATTAACGTCATGCACTACCTTGTGGAACAAAATTTCATCTTGGTACTCGTTGAACACTGATTGATACGTCGCAGAGCACCATATTACTTTATGCACAAATTCTAAGAACATCCCCCCCCCCCTTTTTCTTTAATGATTTTAAGCATAAATATAGTTTTTCCACATCCTGGTAGGGCCAGATATAATACATGTGGAGGGGCTGGTGAACCTGAGTTTTTCTACATATTCCATCTCTAACACGTCACACCCTTAAGTGGGTCATTTACAAAATATTACAAATTTTGAGTGCTGTTCCATATATTTTGTTTTCCTTCTTCCACAGAATCGTGAATGACGACGATATACACTCATTGTACAGCCCCCATCATCGCTATTACAGACGAACCCGATGACCATGCAGCTACAGAGCCCTTCCTCGCTGACAAACCCTCACCAGCGACACCTGTAGCATGCGACAGTTCAAATCGGATGCATGATGAAGAGCCCTCCACGTCGGGTATAAAGCGTGTCAGGATTGCGCAGGTTGTTAGACCCCCAGTAATAAAGCCCCAACCTTCTACGTCTTACGACACAACCCCGACAATAGTACCTTCCTCAAATATACCCCATCACTCAGTTCCGGGTATTCCTCCACAACAGCTTCTCATACTGTGGAGGATGGTATAACATTCGATTTGGTGCGCATCGCTACCTCCACCCCTGCCCTGACTAGAAATCGTTACGTGGTCAAGATTGACCCTGGATCCCTGTATACCAACGGACTGCTGGCGCGTAGTTGAACGTATTGTGGAGTTTGCCCTTCAGAACCGGGACGAACGTGAAGTCACGGTAGTAATACCGTTCAGACGTTTGACGGCTGTAGACATAGAATATATCTTGGGCCGTATAATGCAAGCCTCTCAAAGTAGTACAGCCTTCAGTATGGACAACTTCATGGTAGATATTGACAGAGTATTCCGGGTTGCGGGTCATAGTGCCATACCTTATACTCTTAATTTCAATTCTCCGGGTATTTACAGAGAGCATTTGAACGTCGATCGTGGTTGTGGTTTTATAGCAATAGTCTTACCACATATGTTCACTGTGCTAAATACTTGGACGCAAAAAATTTGACTGCCTACGGTTGTGGAGCGTGCTCGAAAACTGGCTTCAGATTATAAGCTTGATTTTGAGTGTAATATGGGTCCTGAAGAACTGCGAATGGCGGAGCAGGAAGTGAATGCACGTACAGTCGTATTTGGAATGGATGATCTCATCGGACTGTGTATGTTTTTAAAAGCAGCGTGAGAGATCATACAAGATCTCTACTTATTTTAGGACTGTCAGGAACATCGTATCTCCCCATCCGCAACATAAGGGCTCTCTACGCCAGTTATGATAAAAGTAAAAAATATGAAAGGCATCATGATTTGTGTAAGGGATGTCTCGAGTTTGCCGATGATATGGTGAAATATTGTAAGGAGTGCTACATGGTATGTGAGCAGTGTAAAAGCCCCAAATATGAAAGTCGTGTAGTTGAAACCGAGAAGAAGGAATGTAATGTGTATAGACGTACATTTTTCAATAATAACTGTTTTGAACTCCATAAATCAAATGACACTTGCAGGAAAATGAGGATTTATGAGTGCGGTATGTTTCACATGATGGATAATTGGGGGAATTTCAAAAATAAATGCGATGAAATTCACTGTTCTGCATGTCATGAAAAATATAAGGCGGATGGAGTGAAGCATTTATGTTATATGAAAGATGCTAAGCCTAAAAATAGCCCTTATATAACCGTGTACTACGATATAGAAACTTACACGAACGCTGAAACGAAAAGGTCATTCCACATTTACTCGTAAGTCAGACGATCTGTGATGAGTGCATGATCGAGTGTGGGAGTGCCACAAATGTGAAAACAGACAAACGTTTTTAAAACGAATGCACAGGCTGCCCTGTGAAACTCTTTGTATCCTATATTGTCAAATTAACGGACAAGTTAAAAAAAATGACTGTTATATTCTTGCCCATAACGGGGCGAAATTTGCCACACAGTTCCTTTATAAGGAGTTGCTTGAACACGAGTCGTCTGCGATATTTACAGGTGATCCCTTAAAAGAGCAACAATCTACAGATGCAGATAAGAGGTAATGTACAGTTTAAAGACACCCTGTGTTCACACCTTGTAAATTAGCAAAGCTACCTAAGGTCATGGGCGTAGCCGCTGAAGTTTCAAAATGGTATTTCCCTTAGACTTTCCTCACTAACAAAACTTTGAATTACGTAGGACTACCTCCACCCAAACATTACTTTAACTACACCAACATGAGTAATAGTGAGCGTGAAGATTTTGACCGCTACTACAATAGTTTTAATGAAGCCAGTCCATACAATATAGCCGATAAATGTGAACGTTATTGCGTGAATGACGTACGTGTACTTAGAGTATGCGTTCAAGCCTTCAGAAGGATGTACATAGCCCATTTCAAATGCAATCCGCTGCAAGTCGCGAGTACGATTGCCTCATTATGTTTTACAGTGTTCAAGAATAACTTTATGCCTAAAAACACCTTAGCAGTCATTCACAGAAACAACCTCCGCAGTTATGGGCACAAGGCTATTTACTGGCTCATACACCTACAGCAAGAGACGGGTAATTTAGGGCGGAGTGAAAAACCCATTTTTCGAATTTTCAAATTGGCTAGTGTGGAAAATGTGTGGAGTAGTGAGGAAATAAGCTGGTATAAATTTAAAATCATAACATTAATATCTTCAGGTGCCACAATGACCTTCAATATTGAAAAAAATTGAAAAAAGCAGATTTTAACCAATAATTACAGAAGAGTCCACGATGCACAATAGACAAGAATTTTCACACTTGTATAAAAATAGCTCAGTCAACCTTTAAAAAAAGTTTCTATTCTCTAAAAACAGTTTTCTATAGTCAGCTCACTCAGCTGTCACGTGAGTACCTCGGTTCAGTGTAGCTGTCGCTCTCGTAGCAGGTGGGTGTTCTGTTGTTGGCGTTACTCAGATAGTCTAAACTATATTTGTTATATATTTTGCATTTCTGTATTGTGTTGCCCTAAGTTTGCCATGTACTATTAACTGAAATTAACGTATAATTGATATTAGCTTTCTTTTTCAGATTTGTATACTTTCAAAATGTCTCGAGTTTGTGCAAAATCAACCAGGGCCTCAACTGAGTGCCCCATGTTTGGTATGGGGGAAGATTTGTGGCACAGGAATCTTCCTACATACGAAGGAGTTTTTAAATATTACTTGTTTGTAAAACGATTTCAAACAGAATACTAATAAAGATCCTTCAATATCTCAAATATTAGAACAAGTTGTTGATAAATTGAAAACAATTTGGGAAAGTGCTTCCGTCCCAATTCTGTCAGACAGGCGAATTGAAACAATGTTCAGAAGCTACCACGAAAAAGTATCGTGTCATTATGAAGCCATACCAAAGCAGAAAAAATTCTGAAGCTTACAAAGCAAAGATTGATATGTTCAAAAAAGAAGCACACACGAAACTTTTTGACATTGCAGCGTGCAAGTGCAAAGTACTAACACAATGTTCTTGTCCCAAAGAAAAAACGGTTCCAAAGGAAGAAGTGACGTTCCTCTTAGATCAAAGGAGTGAAAGAAAACTGTTTATTGATAGAGTAGATATTACACTCTCAAAGAAAAAAGCATCTACGTTGCTAAGAAAGCAAAAAGAAGCTGTGAGGCTCACCAAAGAATCTTCACAGGAGAAATTGCAGGATACAAATGTTGAATTATCATCAAATAGTGAAAGTGAATCTGGCGAAATATCAGACGATACATTTCCAGAGCCAGTTAGCTCGAAGAGAAAGCTCGAACAACCTGAAGAACAATTATTCAAGAAAAGGAAAACTACAAATCTACCTTCAGTGGCTACTGCTTGTGACAGGACTGCAGTTTCAGATCGAGCTGCAGCATTCATTGTTAGTGCAGTATTGCAAGATATTGGAGAAGTTTCTATTGACAATACATCTGAAGAGAAAGACAAAAGAAGAGATCAGAAATTATGAAAGATCAAAATCAGGTCCCAATCAGAGGAATCTATTTTGATGGTCGAAAAGATTCTACACTCTTCCAAGAAAAAAAAGAGTCCAAAGTATATCAGAAGAAGGTAACAGAAGAACATATCACTTTAGTGAGAGAACCTGGTTCAGATTATTTGGGCCATTATTCTGTGAATTCTGGATCAGCTGAAGAAATATGTAAAGGAATGTTTGAGTATATTGGAAATAATGACATGAACCTGGAAAACCTTGTTGCCATTGGATGCGATGGTGCAGCAGTCAACACTGGAGAAAAGGGAGGCGTTATAAGGCTTATAGAATTGAAGCTGAAGAAGCCAGTTCAACATTTAGTGTGCCAGCTCCATGCCAATGAATTGCCATTACGCCATTTAGTTGCAAAGCTGGATGGAAAACATCTGGCTCCCGCGGATTCACCGGTCCTATTGGCAGGGAATTAGAGAACTGTGAGAGTCTTCCTATTGTCGAGTTTGAAAGGATTGATGCTGAGGAACCAACTGTAGACTGTGAAGATCTTAGCACCGACCAAAAATCTAATTGATATTCATCAGGCCATAACAAAGGGATATTGCTCTCCAGATCTTGCTCATCGTAGTCCAGGCAAAATGGCACATTCACGATGGCTGACTACAGCAAATCGTTTGCTTCGTCTATACGTTTCAACTGTAAGTCCATCTGAGAAACCTCATGAACATTGCTTCTTTTATAATGAAGGTCTACATCCCAATGTGGTTTTCTATTAAGCAAAGTACGTCTTTTGTCAATGGCTCAAAACATGTTTTCAAAACTATAACTAACAAGAACACTGAATGACGAAGTAAAGGATATTGTAAACCCTGTCATACAAAGAAATGCATTTTTTGCAAATCCAGAAAATATTCTAGCATCAATGATTCATGATGACCGCAGCGCCATAAGAGAATTAGCGTGGAGGCGAATAAAGAAAGCAAGGCAAACAAACAAGGAAAAAGTTGTGAGGCGTTTCACAGTACCTGTTATTCAATTTGAAGCTACTGATTATACTGATTTAATTAATTGGCAAAAATGCATTGTCACTGAACCACCTGTGACAAGACACCTGACAGAAAATGAGATTGAAGAATTCATAGAAAACAAGAGTACCCCTCCATTCGAGAAATTCCCTTGTCATACACAAGTAGTAGAAAGAATGGTAAAATTAGTGACTGAAGCATCATCAAAAGTATTTGGATTGAACGCGCGAGATGGCTTCATAAGATCAACACTTCAGTCACGTAAAAAAATGCCATCATTCGAAAGTAAAGCTGAATATAAAGTTTAAATAAAACGTTAATAGAAAAAAACATGCGCAAGGATGGGTGGTTGGGAGGGCATGGGTGGAGCTCGACACGCAGCCACCTCCTCGTGGTGAGTTCTGGATTATTTAGATCATTAATCAAAAGAACATTGATCTAAATAAACTAAGAGCTGCGTAATTCAGTAACTATTTTGGTAATTGGAACACTTAATATATAATAATAACAAGTAAGTTTCAGTTATTCTACTAATGCAGAATATAAGAAAATCATTATATTTCACTTTTTTCGACGGCTTTGTGGCACCTGAAGATATAATTTCGCAGGACTAATATTTATGCACAGTCATTATCTATAGCACCCACATATTTTCCGCACTAGCCATATTTGAACTTCGAAAAAAAGTTTAAAAACCTCATTTTCGATCCGCCCTAAGGGGTATACATAAAACATGCTCGCAACATGGGTGAATTACCCGTTAAGGTCAATGGTCGTGTTTTTTGAGTTGACGCCCTAAGTGAGGATCCAGTCACTGGTGAGAAGACTGTGTATTCCTTTAACGGCTGCTGGTGGCATGTATCCCGCGCGCTAAATGTGCCGTCACAGGGGACCTTTATGGAAGATCCCCCGCTGACAGCCTCGCATGGACCCGTAACCGTGATCAACTTATAGGCCCCCAGTTCACTCACAAAATCGTGTGGGAGCATGAGTATGATGCACGGATGGAAACAGATGCCAAGTACCATGAAGAAATAAGGGCCATCAAACGTTCAATGGTGTTGGACCCCTTCAAATGCAGTGACAGCTTGTTTGAAGGGCGCACAAACCCATTCAAGCTATACTTTCCGCCAATTATGGATGCCGATCTTACTCGTCGTTATAGATCAGAAGCTCATGTTTCCCCTGTGCGTGAAGTGTGCAAAGGAGAACAGCGGTGATTGTAACCATACAACCAACCAGCTTAAGATCAGAAGTTTATAAACAAGCCCTGAGCTGGCCCTAGCCGTTCGCCATGGGTATAGAATATTGAAGATGTATGAGGTGTAGAGGTTTCAGAAGCTACCCAACCTTTTCACACCATATATATAAACGCTTTTTTGAAGGATAAAGTAGAAGCATCAGGATATCCCCGACGGGTTGATACCGAAGATGAAAAAACGGCTCATATTCAGCGTTACCGTGCCCATGAAGGTATACAGTTTGACTGATCCCAATTGTTAAGAATCCTGGCAAGCGCTTTAGTGCAAAGTTTTGTCTAAACAGTCTTTGGGGGGAATTTGCACAGAGTACCGGCAAAGGGAAACCGGCAAAGGGAAAGTTCATTTGGCAAAAAGTTATAGTGAAGTCTGGGATTATGTCAACGCTCCCGATAAAGAGGTTATGGAGATCGTGAATGTAGGTAATACTTACATAATAAAGTACAACATCACCGAACTGGCAACAGATACCTCACGGGTTACAAACATACCTGTAGCCAGCTTCACAACGGCCTATGCCCGCATCAAACTTTGGGGTCTACTGCACTCTCTTGGACGGAGGGTGCTGTACGCTGACACAGATAGCGTGATATTCACAGCGAGGGAGGATGAATACATGCCTGCTATTGAGGAATTCCTCTGAGAGCTAACTGATGAGATCAAGGATGAGTATGGTGATGGTGCATACGCAGACTCGTTTGTGTCAACAGGGCCAAAAACCGTCGAGTCGTTAACTTTGACTCGTTGAAGGATCTAGTGTGCTTGGAAGATGAGGGTGACCAGCCACCCCAACTGACTGCGGGGACGCACAATTTTCGGGCGCAGAAACTTGGGGGTGTGAAGGAACTTAGGGGCACGAAGATATGCCGTAAAACCTATAGGAAGCGTTACCAGGTGCCTGGTACATATGATACCGTACCCTTTGGTAACCTTAATCCTTGATTGTATTTATAGATATGTGTATTAACGATATGTTTATTTATCATGTATATTTGTTTCAAGGTTTCATTTTCTTCTTTGCGTGCGTGCGTGCGTGCGTGTGTGTGTACAGTAAAAAGCTAAGCTCCGTCTAGTGTAAGATCGGTCACGTGACTCCTGCCACTACCTGAGCATATATCTATCCCTGCGTGCTCAGTTGACCTCTGCATACCCTTGTGCTCAGACGTGTATTCTCCCGCGTAGAAGAAAAATAATAATGGCTACCTTTAATATTGCGTATTCAACGTTTATGAAGTGGTATTCGGCAAAGTGCCAAGATGTGTTGGATACTGAAAAACTCCCTATTCCACCCTCCTTTGATACTTTTAAGGCTACATTGAGCCGTGCGAAGGACCAAGATGTTCAAATACTCCACGGGTATTTTGGCGAGGGCATTGTAGGTTTTCGTAGTACAAACGATGTATTGAAGTATGTTGTAGACTTAACCTTTATAAAGGCTCACATATACAGCGAAGTAGAAGAAGCAACACGTTCAGAAGATAAGCAACGGTTATGGATAGTGAGTCTTGTTGATGAGTGGTGTAACAAGCGATATTATGTCATGTTACATCATACCGACTACTCGTACCCTACGGTTGAGAATGTAAATATTGTCATCATGGAGAATCTTAAGTATTTTTACCACTATATTAATATATATCATGAGGTTTGTAGTTAGGTTGTGGCTAATGGGCAGTGTGAGTTTTTAACAGACTTTAGAGACGAGTATCGCTTGTTAAACGAAAAGGATAAATATGGGCATATGTTTCTCTCAAATAGTGCGCCGAATTGTGAAGATCTTTAGTTTGTGGAAATGAACGTCTGGTAAGTGATAAAAATTAAAGCCGGTATTGCTTCATGTAGCGGAAAATTCTGTTTTCCAGTATAATGGGCACAAGTGTTCGAACAACAAGCGTGTACACGCTTCAGCAGTTTATGGTATGACTCGCTCCCCCTCCCCCCACTGAGCCACCCACCCGTGTACATCACCCCTCCGAAACACACGAGTTCGAACAAACCCGTACATGTTTCATCAGGATGACTCACTCCGCCCGTCGAGCCGATCCGCCAACCTGTGGCTCAGTCATTTCAGAGCTTGAACGACTAGACGTGCGAATACGATGGAACTTCCTTTGAGAAGCATTCTCAACGCCGCGTAGGATGTGTCCGTGAAGAAGTCATTGCGCGAGTTCAGGCGTGAAACCGGCACCATTAACAATGTACTTGAAACGATTTTCAGGCAAACAAACTCTGGTAAATGTAATGTTATTTCTTTAAGTGTTGAGGAGATGAATACAGTCTTCGTGATAGTTGAGAAGTGGGGAGAGGACCGTTATAAAATACCTGCAGGTGTAGGTACAAGAAGAGAGCAGATTAGTGATGCCCCCTCGTTTGCCGTTGTTTGAGCGTTGTGTATAAATAACGGTCAGCCATGCATTGATATACGACTGATGTGGAAGAATGCATCTGATAATAACGTTCATGTCCCTACGCGAAACCGTTTCATCCTCGACAGAATGTTTGAAATCGTCGGATTCCGCAAGCTGAAGCCTATATTAGACGCTTGTGTTACGGATATGATTTATTTTGACACAGTTCTTGAATACGCATATACCGCTCTGTTCGACGGATTTATCGAATGTAGGAATGAACAACGTGAGAATGGTCTAGAGCTGGATGCATATTTAAAAAGTTTAGACTCTTCGGAATATCTCGAACTTTGGTACAAAACACTTGAGCGGTACAGGGCAGAGCTCGCCTACACTGTTCACCCTGAAAAGCTGTACCTCTATATAATGAGCGGCTGTCGTTACGACTTGGAAGATTATTTCAATTGCCGCTACGCAGAGTGAAGAAGAGTTCACGATTGAAAAGCTCGCGACGGTAAGAAAAAACCCTCGATTGGAAAGGAGTATTTATAAATCTTTTATTTAATAATGATGATGTGATTAACGATGACCTCTTTGTGCGTGCATTTGATTGTATTCTAGCCGTGTTTAAAGATAATTTGCCAACCGAATGTAAAGTGGGCACAAAAATAGTATTGAACGATATGAAAGCCATTTCTGTCGAGTATAGGCATCCGTATAACTTGAGCGGTGAAGTATTGCTTGAACGGTTTTACCTGTAGTGTAAAGTAATAACGATGTGACTGTAGACTCGATTACGTGTGAGTTTAGCGTTTTGCGCCGTAGAACAAAGTTTTTGATATATATTTATTTATTTAATTATTTAATTGTGTGTATTACATATATATATATATAATATATATATATATATATAATATGATATTTCCTGTACTAATATGCAGTTGATTATACGTTTTGTATATTATTATTTTCAACATATTTAATTTAATATAACTATATAACTATATATATATAGATATATATTATATATATATATATATATATATCCTGTACTAATATATTGATGGTTATACTACAACGTTTTATATATTTTTGATTATATATTTCTCGTTCGTATTTCTTATGCTATTATTTTTTGATCATATATATTCCATTGTATATATATTCCATTGTATATTTATTTTCTATATATTTCGTGAAATGGAATCCATTAATTCGTCTAAATAAACAGAATGATGTATTGGTGTTTTATTTAATTCTTTTGGTTGTACACGACATTTAATTAGAGCAAATGGCTGCTTTCTTAAACGGATTTCTAAACCAAATGCCAAATATATTTGGATAGCACAATCTGGCAACCCTAATAATGTACACCTGAACAAGCCAATTACGCCTTCTAAGTTAACTGGCTGGTTAAGCCAGAATATATGATTTAATTAAATAAATAGCGCAATCTGGCACATCAGCCAGATAAGCCAAATGGCTGATTAAGCTAGATGGCTGATTAGGAACATAATAAGACAACGGCCGCTCGGCTGAAGTCTTAATATGCGCTTGGCTCCTGCCAGGCGAACATCTCTCTTCCTCTCTCTCCTCTTCTCTTTCTCTTGGGGAATAACTCCGCCTCCAAGTTGCATAACCCCTTGTTGCTCTTGCAATATTCCCCCTCCCCCTTGTTGCATAGCATCTTGCAACAGCCCCCTCCCCTTTTGTTGCATAACCTTATTTGACATTTCCTTTGCAACATTGATCAACATTTGCAATTGCATTGCACTCTCTCCTTTTGTGCCCATGCTACTGATATTTACTGAGCAAAAATGCACTTAAATCGAAGAATGGTAAGTGACATATCAACTGTACTCTGATAAAATGAGTTTACACTGAGAAATTATACCGATTCAGTAAGAGAAACTGAAAGGATGAAGAGAAAAACTGAGTGTGGTAGACGTTTCCACCTTGGAGAAGAGACGCGTAAACTAAAAATAACAGTTGCGTATAACAGACAAATTAACACTACAGTCCTCGGGATACCTGCCCCTATGGCATGGCAAAACAAGCAGGCACACACACATACACACACACACATATATATATATATATATATATAGATAGCGTCCGTGATTAGCGTCGCTGACTACGAATCCATCGGCTCTGGGCTCTGGGGTCGAGACCCAGTGACGGCAGGCGGTGCGCAGCAAAACCCAGCTGTTCATCCTTCCATGCAATAAAAAAATTGGTTGGTAGATAAATGGGTACCGTGGGTATCCTAGTGGTTAAGACACTGGGCTAGTGGTGGGGCGTGGTTCGGATTCCACGTTAAACTAAGTCTAAGGTGGAGTGAGAAACTTGACCTTCGTCGGAATGAACAATTTGGGCGGAAGCAAGCCCAATGTAACGAATGTATATATAATATATAATATATATATATATATATATATATATATATATATATATATAGGTGGTTAAGTGAGGTGGGAAGCTCAGTACAATAATCAATAATTCTATCCTACATCAAGTCGGCATGACCTTCCAGCATAATTACCAGCATAACGTTCGTGTGAAAAGAGGCCGACGCATGAAACACCTGCAAAGTTGCAAGGTGTATATATAAACTGACAATGTGTTTTAACAAGTAAACCCTTCTGGGTCAAAAGCATACTCCACTCAGTCTTAAAAGGAAGACGAGAGAGAATGTCAATAATTAATTATTATCATGCAGTAAATGAAGAGAAAAATGGAAGAAAGTGAAATACATATGAACCTTTTCCAGTTTGTGTACTGTTTTTCATATAATTTATTTTTGAGAATATTTTTGTTAAAACTAACGAAAATATCACGACTTAACCTAACCAATTATCAAGAGCGTACAGTTGATCTATTAGTAAATAGTAAATACTATTCCAGAAACAAACAATGTTATAATTAATAACAGATCAACTGTACGCCCTTGATAATTGGTTAGGTTAAGTCGTGATATTTTCGTTAGTTTTAACAAAAATATTCTCAAAAATAAATTATATGAAAAACGGTACACAAACTGGAAAAGGTCCATACATATAACTAAATCTATAAAAAAAAATTCCACAAGAGCTACAGATAAAGAAAATTGGAACCCATTCCTGATTACTACACTCCTCAATTATTTATTATCCAAGAGCAGCATTAAAATAAATATAAACCTTGAGAGGTAGAATTCTCGTAACAGATGATAATGCAAGCTTGGAATTGTTCCCATGGGACCCCTTCGCATTACTATTTTCATCTTCTGCTCAGCTAACAACTTTCCCTTCTTGGTTTTTGAGGGTATCAGAAAAGAAGTCGTGATTAGTGGTTTTATAATGAAAGGAGAGGCTGTTACTTCGTTCTGGGACGATCTGAATGACATTGAAAGTTATGCGAATTAGTTTTACAATACGATAATAATGCTAAAGAGATATACGGAATTGAGACCCACAAAAAATACTATTATAGTTTTTAGTGTCACCGAAAATAAATAGATTATATAATAGCTTATCATATTATTAAACGCGGGAATATATATATTATATAGCGAGGAATAGGAGGACGAAAAAATGGTACATGTTTATTAACAGACGTTTCGGAAAAATTCTATTTCCATCATCAGTGCTAAAAAGTTTAAAAACAAATAGAAATAAATAAGTATAATAAATAAAAACCAACAATAATTAAAATGGCGCAAATATTAGCGAGAAATAATAGTAAGTTACAATATATATTAAATTAGATTAAAAATTAAATGATATAAAGTATGAACAATAAGTAAAATATAAAACGGTTTAGGTGAAACAGAATTGAAGGGTTTCTTACCAAATTGTTAACGTAATGAGAGACTAATTGTACAGAAGATTGGGAATGGTTGCCTGTTGAAAGAATTCCATATTAGAAAGATGGAGCCGGGCGGAGTGATAGTGGATTTCTTTTGAATTTGAGAGTTTATTTGGCAATGTTTAAATTGAAAGCGGAACTGTAATCGTTGAGGGTTGGCTGAATACTGAGGGTATAAAGGGACTCAAATATGCGGAGGTCGATTAGTTGGGTGGCTGAATTAATGATTTTGAAATTGGAGGAAAGTACCGGGTGGTTGTGAAGGTGGCAGTGATCCCTTATTGCTGATTTGGAGGGTTTGTTCAAGGGCTGTGAAGTTCTTGTAGAAATCCCACGATGCTCGTCCACTCTTGTTTGATATTGACGGATGGTACTGCCAATATAGTTCGCTTTGCAGCGAACACAATTAAAAGCGTAGATAGTGCACGAAGCAAGTGGCTGGGGTGTTTTTTCTTTATGGTTGAGGTAAGATTTGATACTATTGTTGTTGGTGAAAGTGAAATGAAATTTGATTTGGGGGTAAAGCGGGGTGAGTAAGAAACGGAGTTCTGAAAGTATTTTGTGGCTAATGTGGTCGTAATAGGGGAATGAAAAATATTGTACGTCTTTTTTAACAGTGGGAACTTTAAGGGGGGGTTGATAAATATTAAGAAAGTTTCTGGTTAAAGATTGTAACAGATGTTTTGGGAAAGAGTTATTAATGCTGAAGTTAAGAATTAACTCTCTTTCATGGTGGAAGGATAAGTACGAGGAGCAAAGATGGTAGGCACGGTGGATTAAAATTTTAATACTGTTTATTTTATATAGCGAAGGGATGTGGCTTAGGAAATTAGTACCCAGGTCTGTGTACGTGGGTTTTCGATATATGGAAGTGCTAAATTTGTTGTTTTGTTTAGTTATTGTAATATCTAGGAAGGGAAGGGTGTTATTGGATTCGTCTTCTTTGGTGAACTTAATGTTTTTATGTTGGGAATGAAGGTAGTTAAGAAAAAGTGGGGCGTGGTTGGCATTGTGAAAAATGAGAAAGGTGTCATCAACGTATCTTTTATATAGGTGTGGTTTATAATGAGTGGGGCAATGAAGTAGCCAGTTATTTTCGTGATGGCTGAGGAAGATGTTCGCTAAAGTGGCACTTAAGGGGGATCCCATAGCTAGTGAGTCGGTTTGTTGATAAAGTTGTTGGTTAAAGAAAAAATAGGTGTCTGAGGCGGCGAGCGTAAGCAGTTTGGTAAATTCATGTTTTGTTAGATTCAAAACTGTGTTCGGATTGTTGGCGAAAAGGCTGTTAATAGAGATATCGATGGCTTCTTTAATTGGAACGTTGGTGTAGAGAGATACTATATCGAAACTATGCATATGAAGGTTATTTGAGTTATTTATGGTCCATATTTCTTTAGCGAATTCGTAGGAGTTGGTGACAGAGTATTCGTTTTGGGTTAGGGGGGGTTAAAGTGGGAATTAAGAATTTTGCTAGTTTGTAATTGTGGGTAGTGTAGGCCGAAAGGATGGGTCTAATGGGTAATTTGGGTTTATGTATTTTAGGGAGGCCATAGAGAGTACCTGGGGATGAGCCGGAAGAACGTACTTGGTTATAAGTGCCTTCTGAAATTTTGTTCTGATCATATAGTTTTCTGAGGAAACGGTTGATTATATCTTCAAGTTTTAGGGAAAGGGTTAAAGGATTATCATTAATCTTTTTAAATTTGGTGGGATCGTTAAGAACATTGTTGACCTTATTAATGTAATCTGGTTTATTAAGAAGGAGGGTGCCTTTGCCTTTGTCGGGGCGTGAAATAATAATGGAGTCGTCTTTAGATAGTTCTTTAAGGCAGGAGAGGTCTTTCCTATTAATAAGGGGGGAAAAAACTTTGAGGTTTAAAACTATAAAAATGTTTATTAGCGATGTGCGTGAGTGAGGATTTTAAAAACGGAAGTTTTGACTCGTCAACTATAGAGAATTTTTTTAAACTATGAGAGTTTTTCGAAGGATAAAAAGTGCTTACAATAATTTATCTTAAAATTTGGCAGTTTAAAATCTAGGCTTAAGGAGAGGAGTCGTTTTTCATTAGTACTTAAAGTTCTATTAGAACTATCTAAAGACGACTCCATTATCATTTCACACCCCGACAAAGGCAAAGGCACCGTCCTTCTTAATAAACCAGATTACATTAATAAGGTCAACAATGTTCTTAACGATCCCACCAAATTTAAAAAGATTAATGATAATCCTTTAACCCTTTCCTTAAAACTTGAAGATAAAATCAACCGTTTCCTCAGAAAACTATATGATCATAACAAAATTTCAGAAGGCACTTATAACCAAGCACGTTCTTCCGGCTCATCCCCAGGTACTCTCTATGGCCTCCCTAAAATACATAAACCCAACTTACCCATTAGACCCATCCTTTCGGCCTACAGTACCCACAATTACAAACTAGCAAAATTCCTAATTCCCACTTTAACCCCCCTAACCCAAAACGAATACTCCGTCACCAACTCCAACGAATTCGCTAAAGAAATATGGACCATAAATAACTCAAATAACCTTCATATGCATAGTTTCGATATAGTATCTCTCTACACCAACGTTCCAATTAATGAAGCCATCGATATCTGTATTAACAGCCTTTTCGCCAACAATCCGAACACAGTTTTGAATCTAACAAAACATGAATTTACTAAACTGCTTACGCTCGCCGCCTCAGACACCTATTTTTTCTTTAACCAACAACTTTATCAACAAACCGACTCACTAGCTATGGGATCCCCCTTAAGTGCCACTTTAGCGAACATCTTCCTCAGCCATCACGAAAATAACTGGCTACTTCATTGCCCCACTCATTATAAACCACACCTATATAAAAGATACGTTGATGACACCTTTCTCCTTTTTCACAATGCCAACCACGCCCCATTTTTTCTTAACTACCTTAATTCTCAACATAAAAACATTAAGTTCACCAAAGAAGACGAATCCAATAACACCCTTCCCTTCTTAGATATTACAATAACTAAACAAAACAACAAATTTAGCACTTCCATATATCGAAAACCCACGTACACAGACCTGGGTACTAATTTCCTAAGCCACATCCCTTCGCTATATATAATAAACAGTATTAAAATTTTAATCCACCGTGCCTACCATCTTTGCTCCTCGTACTTATCCTTCCACCATGAAAGAGAGTTAATTCTTAACTTCAGCATTAATAACTCTTTCCCAAAACATCTGTTACAATTTTTAACCAGAAACTTTCTTAATAATATTTATCAACCCCCCCTTAAAGTTCCCACTGTTAAAAAAGACGTACAATATTTTTCATTCCCCTATTACGACCACATTAGCCACAAAATACTTTCAGAACTCCGTTTCTTACTCACCCCGCTTTACCCCCAAATCAAATTTCATTTCACTTTCACCAACAACAATAGTATCAAATCTTACCTCAACCATAAAGAAATAACACCCCAGCCACTTGCTTCGTGCTCTATCTACGCTTTTAATTGTGTTCGCTGCAAAGCGAACTATATTGGCAGTACCATCCGCCAATATCAAACAAGAGTTGACGAGCATCGTGGGATTTCTACAAGAACTTCACAGCCCTTCAACAAACCCTCCAAATCAGCAATAAGGGATCACTGCCACCTTCACAACCACCCGTTACTTTCCTCCAATTTCAAAATCATTAATTCAGCCAACTAACTAATCGACCTCCGCATATTTGAGTCCCTTTATACCCTCAGTATCCAGCCAACCCTCAACGATTACAGTTCCGCTTTCAATTTAAACATTGCCAAATAAACTCTCAAACTCAAAAGAAATCCACCATCACTCCGCCCGGCTCTTAACAATTTGGTAAGAAACCCTTCAATTCTGTTTCACCTAAACCGTTTTATATTTTACTTATTGTCCATACTTTTATACTTTATATAATTTAATTTTTAATCTTCTAATTTAATATATATTGTAACTTACTATTAATTCTCGCTAATTGTTGCGCCATTTTAATTTATTGTTCGTTTTTATTTATTATACTTCTTTATTTCTACTTGTTTTTAAACTTTTTAGCACTGATGATGGAAATAGAATTTTTCCGAAACGTCTGTTAATAAACATGTACCATCTTTTTGTCCTCCTATTCCTCGCTAAGCTACGCTTCCCAACGAACAAACCATTCAACCAAGTTATATATATATATATATATATATGAAAATGAAAATGAAAAGGTTTATTGGCAGACTATAGTCCATATGACAAATATTATTAATACAATGACAGTTCATACACTAAGGATAAAAATATATACAACTGATTAGAAATAATACTGCACTGTCGAAGTTAAGTGGAGCTACAGACAGACGTTTTCGTACCAAAAAGTCCATAGCTTAGAGGATAAATGGCAGGACTCATGGATAGCTTGGATGATCGGGTTGGTTGATTTTTTAATTCTTTGCATTAGACTGTGTTCAGCACGTCTTGTTACCTCCGGGAAGCTCGGAACATTGCGGGTTGCAAACATTTGCGAAGCTGAGCATCTCGGGGGTAATTTATGTAAGAGTCTAAACGACCTGTTGTACAGCAAATTTAGGGTTCTGCCAAAACCTTTTTTATAATTCACCCAGAGTTGCTGACCGTATATATTACTGCAGAAAGTACGAAAGAGTGTGTCTTTAGCTTCACTTGTACAGAAACGAAAGTTCCTTAATATTCGCTTTAGCACACAGGCTTCGAGATTGTTTTCTTATATCCGAGTCATCACTCAAGGAGCTGGTAATAGTTTGACCCAAATACTTAAACTCTTGTACTTCCTCAATTACTTCACCATTCATTTTAAACCTTATATCAGCTGGCTGGTTACAGCTTTTAGGATGAAATTGCATAACCTTAGTTTTTGTAACATTAAAAAGAATATCATGTTTCTGCGAATACACTTCGCAGACTTTTAGCAGCCGATCCAGACCTTTAACAGAGGGACTTATTAACACCATATCATCGGCATAAACTAAGTTATTTATCCTTGTGTTATCTATACAACATCCTACTGTTGCCTCATTAAGTGAAGCAATTAATCCGTCAATATACACATTAAACAGCATAGGGGAGAGCAAGGAGCCTTGTCTCACCCCACAAGAGGAGCCAAAACACTCGGATAGTACATTGTCCCACCTAACAGTGAAAGATTGGTGGGAATACCAAAATTTCAATAAATTTAATATGTACATGGGAACCTTCCTGTCTTCTAGTTTTGCAAATAAAATATTGTGGTTCACCCTATCATATGCCTTACTTATATCGAGGAAACAGCTATAAATGGTTGAATTACTGTCAATGTATATATAAATAAAATTTAGGGTGGTCCAAAAAAAATTAAAATTAAAAATATATTTCTCATGACATTTGGTCATATTTCCCAACCACTAATGATGTTTGAAATGAAAAACTGGATCAAATCGTGCATATTTAAAGGTGGCACAACTCGAAGCCTTAGTATCATTATACAGTTTGGGAGTGGCCAAATTCTTCAAACTTGCGCCCCCCTTTAATATTAATGGGTTTAGCTTAAAATTCGGTCTATAATCTTTTCCCATATAAAAAATGAGGAAATGTTTCAAGAACTCTTATTTGTGCAATTTAAGTTTTTACCATATATATATGTGGCTAACCCTAATATAACCCTAATACACGATACAACTCAGAATTGTCACCCGAGAAACTTTTATGTTACACAGATTGCGCACGGAACAAGGAACTCTTCTGGGAAAATTAAATCATGAACTGGTCATGTCCCGCTGCTCACGTTGGGCTTCCATCACGAAAAAGAAAAACTTTAGTATTTGTCATTTACCATAATTATTCAGACTAGAGTGGATTTAATTTTCCCAGAAGAGTTCCTTGTTCAATGCGTGGTCTGTGTGTAACTTTATATATACGAGTATTAGGGATGTACCGAATACTAAAATTCACCGAATAACGAATATTTGGTGCTAAACTATTCGGCCGAATACCAAATTCCGAATATTAGTTTTATTTGGGTTAATAGGCGTCACTATAAAAAACTGAAGCCTTTATCAGTTTGACAGTACTTAGAATTAATAGTAAATGTGAGCAAAAGCAGCATGTTTTAGCCACCAAATATCTGCCAGATTCCCATACTCATGAAAAATTTGCAACTGAAATGACTTCTTTGTTGTAAGAATGGTAAATAAAGAGCGATCGTGTGCATGCAGTTGTGCACGACAATGGCTGTAATATTACTAAAACTGTTAGCGTTCTCAAAATTACTCATGTTGCTTGTGCGAATCATACTTTAGCACTTGCAGTTGATGAAGCCCTTCTTAGCCAGAAGTCTGTTTCAGAGATATGTGCAATTGCGCGCCCAATCTGTTGCATTTATTATTTATTCATCTCCAGCCTTTGACAGACTTAAGGAATTCCAGAAGCAACACAATTTACCCGAAAACAAACTTATAAGAGACGTTATCACCCAATGGAACTCTACATTCCGTATGCTACAACTTCTTTAACGAAAAACTGCGGTTGTTGCATACGCCTCGGACTATGACATACTGTAGCAACCTTCAATATTCATCAGTGGACTCTAATTCAGTGTGTTGTAAAGCTTCTTAGTCGATGTGAAAAATTAACAAATTACTTTTCCTCTGATTCGTCTTGTCTTCACATGGTGTCTCCCTAGATGTAACAGGTCTCGTAGTATCTTTGCCGAACATAACTGATGATGCAGGTGTTCGTACTATGAAAAACGATTTAATAGAAAATTTACAGAATCGTTTCAGTCAGAGGAAAGCGGACATTACTCGCATGATTTCTCACGTTTTAGATTCTTGTTTCAAATTTGTTTGCATAACAGTGCCTGGGTTTGTAAAAAATGAGATAATCATAATGTCTGCATCACCTAACGCTAGTCCTGCACGTAATATAACCTATGGCGACGAAGCAACTGATTTTGTTTCACGAGAAGATCAAGAACCTTTGAAAAAGAAGCCGAAGGTTAATTTATGGAGTTATTTCGATGAGGTTATGCCTCCACCTATCAAAAATAGTCAGAAAAGTTATGAAAAAGAATTAGACATCTATTCAAAAGAGCCACGAGTCAGTCCCTACCCAGGGTGCCCATTTATCTACCAACCAAATTTTTTATTATGTAGAACGATGAACAGCTGGGTTTTGTTGCGCGTCTAACGTCAGCGGGTCTCGATCCCGGGGCCGATGGATTCGTAGTCAGCGATACTAACTACTACACCACCGAGGCGCATATGTATATATAGGTAGAGAACAGACAAAGAAACAATGAAATTCTTTCCATTTCGACGTCAGCAGACATCTTAAACACACGTGATGTTCAAGGACACAGGAACAACAGAACGCTTGTGTAGGTGTCTCAAAAGCCCGCGAATGTTAGCGTCCTAAGAGTTATATAAGGCGTAGTTTACTGGCATTCGTTCTCACTCCACTTGTGCGTCCACCTCGAACGTCTACTCTCTACGCAGTGCCATCATCGACTTTAGCCGACATCAGATCAAGTCCCACTTCAACCGTATACTGGACAAGAACGAAGCATCATTTGAAGGCGACTCTACTATATACATCACTGCTGTAAGCGTTCCATTGGCCTCTTCACAACAATCTCGACCGGCTTTAAACTTTCATCCTCAAGGGCACCGACAAGGTTCACCACGCTAAAGAAACATCTCTCGAGGAAAAGGTCCGTGAACTTTCTACGAAGCTACAAGCCCCAAATCACTTCGCTTCGTTCATCTTCCACCACTTTACGAACGGCGCTCGTTCAACAAGTTTTCAATAGACCCCGCTACTGGCTTCAAGGTCATCCTCGACGTGCGAAACGCAGGACTGTCAACTTTACCTTGGACCTACAGTCTACAAGGTCAACCTTCAAGTATCTCTTCCATCTCGAGAGGTATTCAGCATTTCGGGCCTACAGTCTACAAGATCACACTTCAAGTATCTCTTCCATCCCCAGAGGTATTCAGTATTTCGGAAAGCCTACCCCCTTTTTGCCTCGTCTTAAACAATTAACGCGAAGCCTACAGAGTGTAACCGCAGCGGCGTGATTAGACTATACCTAAAAGTGCTTCCAATACCGTTCAAACTAAATTTCCCGTTAAGACTGCAGTAAGCCTATTTCTGGTGTTGTATCAAATACCGTAATTTTGTGTCACGCTTTTATTGTGATCATCGTACAATTTACTTACATGCGTCCTACTGTTTACGTGTTCTTTTAGGCATTTCATTCTAGACCGCCTAATCCATTCAGTGTACCAAACGTACGTGCATTATTTCTAATATTAATTGGCTTCAGCATTTATTCTATGTTCTATTTATGCATAACTCTTTAGCCTACCTAAATCAGTGTATTATGTAATTTATTCACTGTACCAAACGTACTATTACAATTAAAATACAAACATTCAACACACCTTATCTGAGCTCCAACATGATGAAAACTGAATCAGAAATAGAAATTTAAAAATTTATAACTATTGCTATGATTAGCTATGAGGAATGGAACGGCTTAGGAATCATGATTGAGGATGCAGGGAATTAATATACTCTAAAAAGCGTTCAGCACTCCCTTGTTCCTCAAAGAGAACTATTGTATCATCGACATACCTTCTATAATACTTCGGACGAAATTGCAAAGAACATTTTCCATGATGATCTTTTCAAGAAGCACCATGAAAATATTAGCCAGAGAAGGGCCAAGGGCCAAGGGTAGATCCCGTGGCAACCCTATCGTTCTGAAAGTACAATTAATTATTGAAAGTGAAATACGAGATCAGCATAGAAAATTCCAATAATATACAAAACGAGTACTCATCAGAGTTGCGAAAGGTTGTATTAGGATTCAAAAAAATATTATTCATAATGACATCCATAGTCTCTTGTAATGGAACAGTGGTAAACAGAGAAGTAATATCATAAAGCAAGAAGCATTGTGATTAACTATTTCTTTTGCAAAACCGCAAGAGTTTCTTAATGAGAAATGGTAAGTAGAAAGGTGAGAAATCAAGGAAACCAAGTATTTTTTGCGAGAATATAGCCAGCCATAAAGAGGAGATTGTAGACACCAATCGACAAGGGAAGAACTCCGGGGAAGACATTGGACAGGAGATCGGGAGTGCTGGAACTCCCGTTTCTTCTGTCCTCTTTAGCTGAACTTTTTCCGTGTCTCATCTACTCTGTCAGCACTCCAGCATGCTCTCAAACACACACTTCTCTCCCTATTCTTCACTACATATACATGCATCTCACACATTACATAATCTTTTCAAAATTAAAAAGGAAAAAAAATGGCATCAACCTCAAGAGCTTCGTAGTCCCCTGGGGAGGGGACCATAAATGTCCCCACTTCTGGCTCCCCCGCTCCCGATACCGAGAACGCAGACCCGGGCGTAGTATTAGAAATAAATTAAACGAATTTAAGGCGATAATTTATTCCGACAACTACGATATAGTTGCTATCAATGAAACGTGGTTAAATACCGTGACTCGGGACTTGTTGGGGGAACTTGATATACCTAGTTTTAAACTCTTTACTAATGATAGGTTACATAGGATTGGTGGCGGCGTTTTGCTGAATATTCGTAATTCCCTTAGGGCTATCGAGGTTAAGATAGATTTTCCGGCAGCAATTAATGCGATATGCGTTGAAGTTAGGGCACGTAGTCTTAGTTTCAATTTTGTTTTGTTTTAGACCTCCCGTTTAACCCCTCGATACCGATAATAGATTTTACACACTTCTTAGTAACTTTGTTAATAATCGGGATAGTATAGTTATCGGAGACTTTAACTGCACTAACGTCAATTAAGAGACTTTTACTGGTAACGTTGAGGGTTTGAGATTGATTGAGTTCATGGAAGATAATTTTTTACGACAGATGGTTACCGAACGAACGCGCGGTGATAATATTTTAGACGTGATGACGAACGGCGAAAACATCGTCAAAGGTTTAGAAGTAGGAGAGAGTTTAGGATGTAGTGATCATCAAATTATTAGGTTTAAATTATTGATATAAAACACTAAGGATAGTAACGTAATAGAAGTCCCTGATTTTCGTAGGGCTAATTTTGATAGTTTTGCGGATAGGAGAGTAGTGGACTGGGATAACTTATTTATGGGTAATGACACAAATTTGCATTGGGAGGCATTTAAAGAAAGTTTTATGACTACTGAAAGGAAGTTTATTCCTCGTAGGCACAAGCGTGCTAAAAATCATGGTAGGCCCAAGTGGTGGACTAGGGAAATAGGCGAGTTCATAAACAAGTGTAACAGAGGGAATAGACTTAATAATCGCAATGGCACGGCAGCTAACGCTGATAGATATATCGAGCTTAGACGTCAAGTTAAAGGATCAGTTAGGAATGCTAAGCGTAATTTAGAGATACTGTACTTATAGCTGCGGATAGTAAACGTAATCCAAAAAAGTATTTTCAATACGTCAATAATCGTAAGCCGGTAAAAGATAACATAGGCCCTCTAGTGGATGTTAACGGCGCTTTGCCTTCTGACGCTCAGGCGATGGCGGGTATTTTCAATAACTTTTTCGCACACAGTTTTACCGTAGAAGACGTAAATAATGTCCCTGATATGGACGATATCGTTCCATTTAGTAGCGAGACTTTTTGGATGAAATAACTGTTTACGAGGCTGAGATTGCGCATTATATCGATAGGTTAAAAGTTAGCAAGGCTCCAAGCCCTGACACTTTTTATCCCAGAATTTGAAAGATTTAAAAGACGTTATTGTAGGCCCCTTAACGAAGCTTTTTAATCAGTCACTCGAAACGGAGATTATTCCAGAAGACTTCAAATTAGCTAAAGTCACGCCCATTTTTAAAAAAAGGCGACCGCACAGTACCTAGCAATTATAGGCCCATTATCTTAACATCAAATTCGGTAAACTTTTGGAATCCGTAGTTAGGGATCGTATCATCGATCACTTAGAAAGTCGCGATTTGATTAATAGTAGTCAGCGTGGGTTTCGACGCCATAGATCTTGTTTAACTAATTTGTTAGAATTTTATAACGAAATAGTGTGCGAATACAATAGGCATAGAGCGGCTGACGTTATTTATTTAGATTTTAAAAAGGCGTTCGATACAGTTACGCATAGAAGATTAATTGCGAAGGTTAAAGCGCACGGTATACGCGGTCAAGTAGCTAACTGGTTAGAGGAATGGCTTCGTGCTAGGAGACAGAGGGTCGTTGTTAATGGTAGTGAATCGGGGTGGTTAGATGTAGGTAGCGGTGTCCCACAGGGTTCAGTTAGGTCCATTACTATTCGTAATTTACATTAACGACATAGATGTAGGATTCACTAGTAACGTGTCAAAATTCGCAGACGATCCTAAAATAGGCGTTAAGGTTGTTAACGAGGACGATAGAAATAGGCTCCAAGACGATGTAAATATGATTATGGAGTGGACGGATAAGTGTCGGATGCAATTTAACGTAGACAAATGTAAAGTTTTGCATATAGGTTCTCGTAACAATAATTACACGTACACGATGGATGATAGAGAGTTAGCGAGCGTTGACGAGGAAGTAGATTTAGGCGTACGCGCATCTAAGGATTTAAAAGCTAGGAACCAGTGCCTGGAGACTTACGCAAAAGCTAATAGGATGTTAGGCTTCATAGCGCGTAATTTCGAGTATTTGCGTGAGGATATTGATAGGTTAGATAGGGTTCAGCGTCGTGCCACGAAACTAATTCCGTCATTGCGCAACAAGCCTTATGAAGATAGGATTAAAGAGTTAAACTTGCATTCACTCGAAACTAAGAGATTAAGGGGGGAGCTTATTGAAGTTTTCAAAATCGTTAATAACATCGATAACATAAATTTTGACAAACTGTTCACTTTCGATAATAGCAATACTCGTAATAACGGATTTAAGTTGCGTGGCAGACGTTTCATTACTAATATCGCTAAAAACTTCTTTACGTTTAAAGTAATTGATAAATGGAATAATCTTCCCGCACCCGTCGTGAACTTTACCAGCGTTAATGTGTTTAAAACTCGTTTAGATAGGGATTTTTTAAATATTAACGTTGTTTAAAATAAAAAAAACAATTGGCAACAGGAGCTGTGGGGATTGTAATCGGGGATGAGCCTGTTGACGTCTAATGCCAACTTGGAACATGCCAGCAAAAAAAAAAAAAAAAATTAGACTAACACGAACTTAGTTGTAGTTTGTTGAGTAAATTAACCTACTTTTTATTCTTTATACTTTTTTTTCTTCTTCTCTCCTTATTTGCATGTCTAACTCTCCTTATTGTATGTCTGTAGTTTGCATGGTATGATAGTGTTTGAGTTAAGAATGTGTTGCATGGTTTGTAGTGCGTTCTTATTTTACTTCTTTTCATCTTTCACGCCTTTCCAGCCTAGTAGGCTGCATCCTCTACCTCCATATGGAATAGGGGATCGGTTTGCAACAGCTGGAAGAATGTGTTGCTTTGAGTTAAGAATGTGTTGCATGGTTTGTAAGCGTTCTTATTTTACTTCTTTTCATCTTTCACCCCTTTCCGGCAAAGTGGGCTCTACCTCCCTATGGAGTAGAGGACCGTTCTGCAATCTTTACTATTCTGTCCGACTATTTTTCTGACTTGTAGGCAGTGGCCGGCGGATGATGATGGTGAGTCTTTTTTTTTTCTTTTTCTGAATGAATGTTAACCCACGAGTGATAGGTGTTGCTATTACTTAACCCCTTATTCTCTTCTCTTAAACCCCTACTCTTTCCCTTCTCTCGGGCTAACCTTAGAGTGGTTCTTAGGGTATTTGTTAGCCTTAGCTTCTGTAGATCTGTAGATTCCATCCCATTCTCCTTTTGCTGAAATCTCCATTTCAGGAGATTTCAGTGCTCACCTCACTCGGCCTACAGTGTTTAGTTACTTCGTGCTAGACTATTCAGGATTCAAGGCTGAAAAGTTCACAAAATCTGCCTAATTGCGTAGGCCCAAAAAGTGTCCTCAATACCGTTCAAACTAACTCTCCCGTTAAGACCGCAGTAGGCCTATTCAAGTGCTGTACCAATATCGTTGTTTTGTATCACCTTGTTATTTTGTTCATTCATATAATTTACTTATTTGTATAATAACTTATTGCTGTGAATCCAATATGGTACCTTATTCCCTAGTTGTTGTTTTCTTACTTAATCATTATTGTACTGTACAGTACCGAATATCTCGTTACCTTAATTCTTGTTGCTGGTCATTAACGCAGCGTTTAACGCTTTTGCTGTGTAACTATTTCTTATTGCTAATAACACTAGGCAACAAAGATTTTGTTACAGAAGACCAAATAGGTGCTCCTAGCTAATTTCGGTATGCTGATTTCAAATCTATAATTAGATTTTTTCTATCACGTCTAGATTTTGTGTAAAATGCAAATCACTTTTAGTAAAATTTTCTACCACGTCCAGATTTTGGTTTTAATCGGCTTAATGCCAGTAATATGAAACTTGCTTTTCAAGGTGAAAGCAATTTTTTTTGCCAACTATATACAAATTCGAACAATTTTGATAAATAAAATTTATCCCGAGTCGCTACGTGACAGTCAAGCAGAACGGTTGTTGAAGCTCTCTGCTGATGAGCAAGTGACAGGTTGTGGTGACTTGTGTGTTTTTATAGCATTTGTTTTGTACTACGGTGTGTATTTCTTTTTATTTTGCACATCGTAATAATTACTTTCTACGTTTTTTCAGATATTGTATGGTAATTCAAAATGGCATCAAATAGACGTGCTTGTGTAAATCACCCAGACAACTTCTGCTTTGTCTGTGGACACCTAAGCCACAACGTAGAAACATAACAACAAAGATTAAACTTGCCTACAAGTGTTATTTTGACTGTAAGTTAGGAGACCAACAGAGGGACTGGGCACCACATATTTGCTGTGCACAGTGCAATGCAATGTTAATAGCTTGGATGAATGGTAAAAGAAAAGCTATGCCGTTCTCAGTCCCCATGGTTTGGCGTGAGCCGAAAAATCACTTCAATGATTGCTATTTTTGTTTGACAAAGATTGCTGGTTTCACAAAGAAAAACAAATCAAAGATCACGTACCCAAACTGCGAATCAGCAATGAAACCAGTACCACATGATGAAACAAATCCACCACCAGTTCCACCAGCAACGATAACAGACAGCAGTTCATCTGAAGATTCTGCTAGTGATATAGAAACAGGGAAAGATGGCATATATGTTCCAGATGCAAATATTTCCCCACATTTGTTAAGTCAAGCGGAGTTAAATGACTTAGTGCGCGATTTGGAATTACCAAAAGAAAAGGCAGAGTTGCTTGGTTCAAGACTTCAAGAATTTAATCTTCTCCAACCAAACACCAAAGTTTCCCATTTCCGCCATCGCCATTTGCAGTTTTCATCATTTTACTTACAGGAAGAAAACGTTTGTTTCTGCCACGATATCAGTGGTCTGATGCAAGGGATTGGCTGTCGCTATGATCCAAAAGAATGGAGACTGTTCATTGACTCTAGTAAAGCTAGCCTTAAAGCTGTATTACTGCACAACGGCAATGAAAAACCTTCAATACCTGTAGCACATGCCACTGGCCTTAATGAGACTTATGAATCGATGAAACTGCTGCTAAGACTCATCAAATATAAGGACCACACATGGAATATTTGTGGCGACCTTAAAGTTGTATTATTACTTCTTGGGTTACAGTTGGGCTACACAAAGCATATGTGCTTTTTGTGTCTATGGAACAGCAGAGATGACAAGAACCACTACAAAAAACATGATTGGCCATCTAGAACTGAACATGTTGTTGGTAAATACAATGTGAAACACCCAACACTTATTGACCCTCAGAAAGTACATCTTCCACCACTTCACATTAAACTTGGCCTTATGAAAAATTTCGTGAAGGGTATGGATCATCAAGGTAGTGGTTTCCAATATTTAAAGGATAAATTCAAAGGAATATTGACAGATGCTAAGCTAGAAGCTGGAGTTTTCACCACAGATCCGCAGTGTCATCCACGACTCATCGTTTCCATCTAACCTAAATGAGAATGAACTAGGAGCATGGACATCTTTCGTTGAAGTTGTCAAAAATTTTCTTGGAAACCACAAAGCTGAAAACCACCGTAAACTCGTAGAAAACATGCTTAAATCTTATGAAATAATGGGATGCAGAATGTCTTTGAAAATTCATTTTTTACATTCTCATCTTGACTTCTTCCCGGCCAACCTTGGGGCTGTAAGTGACGAGCATGGTGAGCGCTTCCACCAACAGATCTCAGTTATGGAAAACAGATACCAAGGTAATTTCAACCCAAATATGATGGGAGATTATTGTTGGTTCCTGCAGAAGGAGAGCTCGTCATCCTACAAGCGACAAAGGAAGAGGACACACCAAAGTTTCACTTAAGAACAGGAATTTGCCTTTCAGTAGTAACAACAAAATACTAACGCGCTTTGGGTGGATGGTTGGGCGCAGGGGTGGTAACTCCGCCAGCGGAATTCCGCTGTCTGTCTTATGCCAGAATAAAGGAGGAAAGACATCCCTGTTCACTAATTATTTAAGTATGCTTAACATAAAACGTGGCACGGAAAAGTAGCTTAGACGGCTTTCGTAATAGAAGCGGGTGAGAAAAAAAAATGAAAATAGGGGTTTTCGGTTACACAAAATCTGGACGTGATAGAGAAATTTTGATATCAGATCTGAAATCAGCATCAGCGCTTTAGTAGGAATCAGTAGTTCACGTGTCTGTAACAAAAAAAAAAGTTGAAATTTGTTGCCTAGTGTAATCAGTCATTTGTAATATAGTATAAATACCGTTATAGAATTGTTAATCACTGTGAACAAATAATTCATTTATTTTTCTAATTAAACACAAAACAACAAAGTAATTTCTCTCTCCTTATTAAATATTGTTTGTTTGGGCTGTATTTCTAAACTGGTAACCCCTGATTATTCATTTCAATATAATTCATTAATTATAGTAAGCCTACTTTCTTGGCCACATCAAACTGGTGATCCTTAGGCCACTATACATCTACTGAGTGATGAACGAATATACAACTTTTCTATCTTCAATGAAGTAGAGCAGATTGTACTGCACCCTGCTCGTATCACCGATCGCTTTGGAGATAAGCCCAACATTCTGGGTTTATTTTTTACCGCTCATCATTCTTCCGACTCTGTTAAACTTTTTTCTCCGTTGGGCTCCTCCGACCACAATCTTAAATCTGTTTCCTGTCCTCTCGCTACAATTCCGCCTTTGGATCTTCCCAAGAGGAGACGGCTTTCGCACTCTGACTGCGCTGATTGGAATGCCTTTAGGCAGTACTTCTGTGTTTTTCCATGCAAAGATTACTGCTTCCGGGTCCGGGGCCGTTCTGAGGTGAATCTTTTGGGCATGGAAGCGTACGTTTCATATTCTATTCCTACCACTAATGCATAAAACCTTGGTTTAACTTTACTTGTTTTAATGCTCTCCGCAACATAGAAGAGTTTTTCAGATGGTACCATCCCAATCCAACTCCTGAATCTCACTCAGCTTATATTTCTGCCGGAATTGTGCAAAATCTGTTCCTAGACTCGCCAAACATTTCTTCATCCGACACTAATTTTATAAACCCAAATTGTATAGCCATTTTTTTTTAGTCAAACTAGCCGTCAGGTACTTGAAATTTTAATGAAAAATTTTGTTGTTGTTGACATTGTTGAAGGAAGAAAATAGTTTCAGCATAAGAAAAACAATTACTTTAAATATTTGTATGCAATTTATGAAACTAAAATAAAATCATTTTAGCATTTAACTGAGTAATAAAACTTTTCAACATCATTTTAGCTACGGTATATGAGTAAAAAATTCCGGTACTGTATATTGTGGAATGAGCTAAATAAAAGCATTTCAACAAATATGAAATGAAAAAATCTGAAAATTAAAGGTTTTCACATTAGACTAGTACAATTTATGAATGGAATCGATTTTTTGAAATATAGGCCAAAAACAGCCATCATCATCGGCATCGGTATCGTCATCGGCATCAGGATCGGAATTATGGGTTTAGACTTAAAGGTGTAAGGTTTAATAGCTCAACAGCACAAAACATTTTCTTATAATATCGTTAATTTTCGGAATAATCTTCTCACAGTACATTGGTTACCATGCTTAAGAATAGATTAGGTGGATATTTTTTGAAAATCGAGTTCTGATCCAAAGCTGGACTTAGGATGAGCAAGGAGAGAGGAAATTTTTTTTTATGTTGGAAAGAAGGGCCAAGGACAAACGCCGGTAAAAGTGCCCCACCCCCATAGAAGAAGAAGAGAGCCAAAATCAAAGTCCGTAGTTTTTGAGGAGCCGACACACACTCTGTTTGAAAGAGTGGAGGTCATAGACAGGGGGAAAGATGGATTGAGGAAGATTGTTCCAGAGTTTTTTTTAATAATCGTAACAATGTAGGGAACATTTGAAATGGACCAAAATGACACCATACTAACTATAGAATAGAATAGAATAGAATAGAATAACCTTTATTATTAATAATAAAATAAATACATTTTTTCAATTTACAATGACATGAATAATTTTGAAGCTCGACTATTTATTTTATTTAATTTGGCCCTTAAGCTTTAGGTTTACTGGGCTCTTATTAAAAATATACAGCTAGTTGTTATTAATTAATAATAATAAATAAATAAATAAGTAAATAAGTATTATTAATAGTTAAAACATGTGTTACAACATTAAACAATATTAATGGACAATATTAAACAATATTAGTGGACATTAATCCTAGATGTTTGTAAGTATGCCATTATTAATCGGGATTTCAACTTGGTTTTAAACAAATTTACATTCACAATATTTTTTATATCGGCATGCAAGTCATTCCATTGTTTCAATCCAATGAAAATGGGTAGTTTTTGAGATGAAGTCAATCAAAATTGAGGTATAACAAACTTTGATCTATTTCTGGTCTGATACGAGTGGATTTCTTGATGAGTTACAAAATATCTATTTACCCATTGCAAATTAATGATTTTGTTCTTACACTTGTAAATAAAAATAAAATGTGCCAGTTTGGTTATATCGTTGAGCTTTAGTAGGTTTAGCTCTTTAAACCATTAGTTTAGAAAGTTGGACAGAAAAGAAATGACAAAGTGTCGAAAGTCTGGTGCTGTGTGCCCTCCTAAAAGGAGGAGGCATGCAGTTAAGAGGCGGTCAGTAAGAGGCGGGGAATTGAAAGACGAAAAGCCTTTGATTCCACCCGTTCAAGTACGGCGGTGTCGGTTGAGCCACCCCACACATGAAAAGCATACTCCATACAGGGGCGAACAAGACCCCTGTACAGAGACAACAATTCAACGGGTTTGAAGAAACCGCGAAGTCGATACAACACACGTAACCTCTTGGAAGCTGTTTTAGAAAAAAGAGATATGTGATCTTTCCAGGAAAGATCACGAGAAAAAGAAACGCCAAGAATGTTAAGAGAAGAGGAAGGATTGAGTTGTGTTGTTGAATGTAAGGGGATATATCTGTAGAAGATTGTGACGAGTAGACAGATGGAGGAACTGAATTTTTGAATCATTGAAAGCCACAAGGTTTTCTGTGTCTCCATCAGAGATATCAGAAAGATCAGAGGTCAGGTGCTCCAGAGCCGTCCTACGCGAATCATGGAGTGACTGTTGAGAGGTACACTTTGAGAAGCGGGTGGAGAAGTGAAGAGTGCAATTATCGGCTTAAGAGAGAATAGAAAGGAAGTGCGAATTAAAAGATCATTAATAAATAAAAGAAAAAAAGTGGGTGAAAGGTCAGAACACTAAGGAACACCACTGGGAATGACCTCAGCTATAAGCTCCCGAAGTTATGACATTTCGTCGTGAATCACCCTGTGTATATATATATATACTGGGTGTTTATAAAGTCCCTATTTATTTCGTTGAATTAACCGTTTTTATTTTTTTTTGTTGCAGAACCGTATGAAAATAAATGTACAAGAACGGGTGAAGGTGGTGACACTTCGGATTAAAGGAAAGAAATGCAAAGAAATTAGAGAGGTTTGAAAGAACATTTCACAAGCCAGGTCCTACAGACAAGACAATTCGTAATTTGCTTAATAAACTTATAAGAACGGGATCTGTTCATGATGAGTCAAGATCTGGACGTCTAAGTGTCTCTGAGCATGCTGTAAATGCGGTACGTATTGTTATCGATGAACATCCAAGCATGTCAATTCGCACCACATCATGTAGACTCGGGATACCCAAATCAACTGTCCCCAAAATTTTAAAATCGACGTTGAAGAAGAGAAGTTATCACAGTCAGGTGTTTCATAACTTACATGAAGAGGATTATCCAAAGCGAAGTGTAATGTGTGCCTTCTATATACACACACACTATTATCCAAAGCGAAATGCAATGTATGCCTTCTATTATACTGTTATTGAATTTTACCCTTTTTGCTACGTTTTCACTGAAATAGATAAGGACTTTATAAACACCCTGTGTATATACATATATATATATATATAAATATATGATGAATAAAACCACGAAGGGAAAAGAAACACAAAGTGGTGCTCAAGCGCTTTCGTCTAATGACATCCTCAGGAACACTGGAGTGAAAGGATCGTTCAAGGCAATATATAGGTTACAAAAATAAACATATATATATATACACACATATATATATATATATATATACATATAATAAGTATAGAAAAAATTGTGGGAGGAGCAAACACATTTGTGTGGGAAAATGACACTTTTAGCACTTTGGCCGAAATTCAATATAAATTCAAATGGCTTGTTTATGAAACAGGTCACAAAAGAATAAAGAAATAAAAATAAATATAAATATAAATTGAAAAAAAAAAAATTACAAAATAATGCCTTAGTGATATATATGTCACAGCCTAAATAACCATAAAGAAATAAACCAACAGATAAAAAACCAAAATTGTAAGTGGAGTCTACAAATTCAAGCTCAAAAGGAAAGTTTACAATCAATTTAATAGATGATGCCAAATTGATATATATGTCACAAAGAAATAAAGAAATAAAAAAAAAAAAAAAGATAATAATAATAAATTGAAAAATAAATTTTAAGAGAGGCACACCAATTTATAAGGGAAAAATTACCAAAGGTTTTTTAGTTATTGTCTGAATCATGCATCCTCTGGTCACAAACGAATAAAAAAGTACAAGTAAATATAAATTGGAAAACAAAATGATGCCTAGATGATATATAAAGAACTATAAAAATATATACAACATACATAAGGTATATATACGAAATATAAACGCAATATATAAAGAATATATATATATATATATATATATATATATATATATATATATGCATAAGGGAAAAAATTACCAAAGGTTTTTATAATTATTGTCTGAAAAATCGGTAGGTCACAAAAGAATAAAGAAATAAAAATAAATATAAATTGGAAAAATTACAAATAATACAACTACACATGTATACCCGCATAACCAAATATATATACACATACATACACATATACATACACACACATATATATATATATATATATATATATATATATATATTTAACTGCAATGACCACGCACATACGCACATAAACATACATACATACACATACACACATACAGCAATAAATTGAAAAATAAAATTGTAAGAGAAACATACAGATTTATAAGGAAACAGAGACAAAAACAAATTTTTACCACAGATTTAGCATCCTGCCCTTTTTGTTTAAATCCATTCTGAAGGAATTCAGAGCAACGGGATCGAGTTGAAACAGACCTTTACTCATGTTAAGGTTATTTGTAAGTTGAATTATAGCCGACTCAAGAATATTTCTATTAACAATGTTGCTAGAGTGAAACAAAACTGAAGCATTATTCCAATCAATACAATGGGATAACTCTGACAAATGGATAAAAAGGGCACTGGACAACTGTCCCGTTCTAACGGAATATTGATGCTGTTTTACACGCGTTTGCAAATCCTTTCCCGTCTGACATATGTAAAAGGAATCACATTGCTTACACCCAATTTTATAGATAATGCCTAAATTATTGGTAGGGCTATTTTTTACTATGATGTTTTTTCACAAAGGTCTGTTTCAACTCGATCCCGTTGCTCTGAATTCCTTCAGAATGGATTTAAACAAAAAGGGCAGGATGCTAAATCTGTGGTAAAAATTTGTTTTTGTCTCTGTTTCCTTATAAATCTGTATGTTTCTCTTACAATTTTATTTTTCAATTTATTGCTGTATGCGTGTATGTGTATGTATGTATGTGTATGTGCGCATGTGCGTGGTCATTGCAGTTAAATATATATATATATATATATATATATATATATGTGTGTGTGTGTGTGTGTGTGTGTATGTATATGTGTATGTATGTGTATATATATTTGGTTATGCGGGTATACATGTGTAGTTGTATTATTTGTAATTTTTCCAATTTATATTTATTTTTATTTCTTTATTCTTTTGTGACCTACCGATTTTTCAGACAATAATTATAAAAACCTTTGGTAATTTTTTCCCTTATGCATATATATATATATATATATATATATATATATTCTTTATATATTGCGTTTATATTTCGTATATATACCTTATATATGTTGTATATATTTTTATAGTTCTTTATATATCATCTAGGCATCATTTTGTTTTCCAATTTATATTTACTTGTACTTTTTTATTCGTTTGTGACCATAGTATGCATGATTCAGACAATAACTAAAAAACCTTTGGTAATTTTTCCCTTATAAATTGGTGTGCCTCTCTTAAAATTTATTTTTCAATTTATTATTATTATTTTTTATTTTTTTTGGTTTATTTCTTTATTTCTTTGTGATATATATATCAATTTGGCATCATCTATTAAATTGATTGTAAACTTTCCTTTTGAGCTTGAATTTGTAGACTCCACTTACAATTTTGGTTTTTATCTGTTGGTTTATTTCTTTATGGTTATTTAGGCTGTGACATATATATCACAAAGGCATTATTTTGTAATTTTTTTTTTTTTCAATTTATATTTATATTTATTTTTATTTATTTATTCTTTTGTGACCTGTTTCATAAACAAGCCATTTGAATTTATATTGAATTTCGGCCAAAGTGCTAAAAGTGTCATTTTCCCATACAAATGTGTTTGCTCCTCCCACAATTTTTTCTATACTTACTATATATATATATATATATATATAATATATTATATATATATATATATATATATATGTTTATTTTTGTAACCTATATATTGCCTTGAACGATCCTTTCACTCCAGTGTTCCTGAGGATGTCATTGGACGAAAGCGCTTGAGCACCACTTTGTGTTTCTTTTCCCTTCGTGGTTTTACTCATCATAAATATTTTTCACGTGTCACTTTCGTGTCACTTACCGTTTGATAATGGTAATATTTTGGATAATATAGTGGTTAGTGAAGGGGAGGTAACGCACTATATTGATAAAATGAAAACGCGTAAATCACCGGGGCCGGATTCCATATATCCCATACAGCTAAAAGAATTAAAAGATAGCATTGTTGTGCCGCTAACAAAGATTTTTAATGCGTCTACGTATTTCTGAGGGGTGCGTACCAGATAATTTCAAGTTAGCAAACGTAACACCTATCTTTAAGAAAGGCGATAAAGGTGCGGCGGGAAATTATAGACCAATCAGTTTAACGTCTGTTGTAGGTAAGCTACTGGAATCAATAATTAGGGATCGTATAGTCGAACACTTAGAATTCCATAAGCTAGTTAGAAATACGCAGCACAGATTTAGGCGAAACAAATCTTGCTTAACTAATCTTTTAGAATTTTTCCAAAGCGTGGTTGACGTTTACGATAGACATCGGGCGGTTGATGTAGTGTATTTAGATTTTCAAAAAGCGTTTGACACCGTGCCGCACAAAAGACTCATTGAAAAAACTAAGGCTCATGGAATCAGGGGTGTAGTAATAAATTGGCTAGAAGAGTGGTTGCGAGGCAGGAAACAGAGGGTGGTCGTTGATGGAGCGGAGTCGTGTTCGGCTAATGTAGCGAGTGGCGTTCCTCAGGGTTCTGTATTGGGCCCCTTGCTTTTTCTTATATATATTAACGATTTAGATGTCGGCCTAGTCAGTACAGTTTCAAAGTTTGCGGATGACACGAAGCTGGGTGCTAGGGCGATTAATGACGAAGATAGAGGTAAAATTCACGAAGATCTGAATAAAATCGTTGATTGGTCAGTCACATGGCAAATGAGATTTAACGTTGATAAGTGCAAAATTTTGCATATAGGTTCGCGTAACGGTAATTTTGCGTACAGTATGTCAGGGAAAGATTTAACAAGCGTAGAGCAGGAAAAAGATTTAGGAGTTATAGTCACTGGTGATTTAAAAGTAGCGAAACAAAGTACAGCAGCGGTCAATAAGGAGAATAAAGTGTTAGGCATTATATCTCGAAATTTTGAGTACAAATCGCGCGATATTATAGTTCCACTTTATAAATCATTAGTTAGACCCCATTTGGAGTACGCGGTCCAATTTTGGAATCCGCATATGCGCAAAGATATAGACAAAATCGAAAGAGTTCAAAGACGAGCAACTAAGATGATTCCGTCGCTTAGGTCAAAGTCGTACGAGGATAGGCTTAAGGATTTAAAATTGACAACACTCGAGACTAGGAGGTTAAGGGGTGATCTAATCCAGGTTTTCAAAATTATGAATGGGTTCGGTAACGTAGATAGAGATAGCTTTTTCGAAATATCTCAATATAATAGGACTAGAAATAACGGGTGTAAATTGACAAGTAGAAGGTTCGAGACAGCAGTTGCGAAAAACTTTTTTACGCATAGAATAGTAAATAGCTGGAATAGTTTGCCGGTAGAAGTAATTAGTAGCACGTCTATAAACATGTTTAAAAATCGATTAGACGCATATGTTGATAGAAAGGGTATAGTTTAAGGTAGTTAAATTAAGGCTTTCTGGGGATAGATCCCACAGCTCAACACAAGTGTTGTGGGATATAGGGAGGCAGCGTCTTGGGTTAGGGGATACTCTCTGTCCTTACACACCCCATTTAAAGAGATTCCTCTGCCGAGCGGTGCCCCCCATAGTACTGTGAGGTATTGAAAAACTCATGATCTTTCACTTGCCCCACAAACACCTTTAAATGGGAGACCCAAAATGGGTGCACACACATTTCTACATTACTGTACAGTCTTTACAGCCACACCTACACTTTTTCTCGTAAGTGTATATATTGTAATGTATATGATTGTAAATTTTGACTTGGTCCGCAATCGATATGGACCGTGACTTGATGGATACCGTAATGAAATTGACTGGATTCTTTGGATCTGATATATTTGCATGTCCGTTATAAATAGATATAGAGTGTAACATATTTGTGGATAGTAGTCTATTATGACTAGATCCTCTGGATCTAGAGATTCTATCTTTAGTTTTAAATCGATAATTAATTGGTTTTAAATTGATAATTATTTAGTTTCGTAAAAATTGGTCGTTGCCAATTTACCGGCGGTTTTTACATAAATTTCTTATGTTCTTGTGGTTCGGAACCCACGTAAAATTGTAGGTCCCCTCCGCCACCACGGAGGACATACACAATACACGATTACGAACACAGTTAGGTAGACCAGCCATGAGTGGATCCTAGGGTCTTTGTTGGTCTGAAACATTATAACATTATAACATTTTATATATATATATATATATATAAATTACATATATATATATATATACATTATAACTGCAAACACGCAGTATAATTAACGTAAAGAACGACGCTTTATATAGGAGACTTATCCGCGCAAGATGAGAGCGAAAGAACGAAACAATTGAAAAAATTAGGTACCTACCCGGGAATCGAACCCGGGATCTTCCGATTGCCGGTCAGACATGCTAACCACTACACCATAGGCCTCACCCAAACAAATGCTCGTAATTCCTCTACATACGCGCAGAAACCAATGCCCCAAAGGAGCACCTCCCGCATGCCGTAACATTTATACATTATAACTGCAAACACGCAGTATAATTAACGTAAAGAACGACGCTTTGTATAGGAGACTTATCCGCGCAAGATGAGAGCGAAAGAACGAAACAATTGAAAAAATGAGGTACCTACCCGGGAATCGAACCCGGGATCTTCCAATTGCCGGTCAGACATGCTAACCACTACACCATAGGCCTCACCCAAACAAATGCTCGTAATTCCTCTACATACGCGCAGAATAATTGCGCGGATAAGTCTCCTATACAAAGCGTCGTTCTTTACGTTAATTATACTGCGTGTTTGCAGTTATAATGTATAAATGTTACGGCATGCGGGAGGTGCAACTTTGGGGCATTGGTTTCTGCGCGTATGTAGAGGAATTACGAGCATTTGTTTGGGTGAGGCCTATGGTGTAGTGGTTAGCATGTCTGACCGGCAATCGGAAGATCCCGGGTTCGATTCCCGGGTAGGTACCTCATTTTTTCAATTGTTTCGTTCTTTCGCTCTCATCTTGCGCGGATAAGTCTCCTATACAAAGCGTCGTTCTTTACGTTAATTATACTGCGTGTTTGCAGTTATAATGTATAAATGTTACGGCATGCGGGAGGTGCCCCTTTGGGGCATTGGTTTCTGCGCGTATGTAGAGGAATTACGAGCATTTGTTTGGGTGAGGCCTATGGTGTAGTGGTTAGCATGTCTGACCGGCAATCGGAAGATCCCGGGTTCGATTCCCGGGTAGGTACCTCATTTTTTCAATTGTTTCGTTCTTTCGCTCTCATCTTGCGCGGATAAGTCTCCTATACAAAGCGTCGTTCTTTACGTTGATATATATATATATATATATATACTATATATATATATATCCACACACACTCTATGCACACACACACACACACACACACACACACTATAGAATCATATGCTTATAGAATCATATGCATATAGAATCATATGCTTAAGTAGTCATTAAACGTATGCCTTCTATTATACTGTTATTGAATTTTACCCTTTTTGCTACCTTTTCACTGAAATAGATAAGGAGTTTATAAACACCCGGTATATATATATATATATATTATATATATATATATATATATATACACTATACACACACACACACACTATTATCCAAAGCGAAGTGCAATGTGTGCCGATCTTGTTGAACACATTCAGAATGAAAATTTAATGGACCACATTCTCTTCGGTGATGAAGCAACTTTCCTCATGTGTGGAAAGGTTAATCGCCATAACTGCCGCATATGGGCTAATGAAAAGCCAGTTGATTTCTATCAATGGGAACGAGATTCTTCTAAAGTTACTGTCTGGTTGGGTATGACCAAATCTAAGATTTATGGGCCCTTTTTCTTTGGTGAAGCTACAGTTACAGGGCTTATTTATCTGGACATGCTTCAGCAATTCCTGGAACCCCAGCTTCATTCAGATGGCATTTTAAACACCGTCGTCTTTCAAGAAGATGGGGCACCTTGTCATTACGCAAATATTGTTCGGGAGTAGCGAAATGAACGATTTCCAAATCGGTGGACCGGACGTGGAGGCAACATTCCCTGGGCGACTCGATCTCCTGACCTTGGAGACCTGACCCTTGGATTTCTTTGCATGGGGCTTTATCAAATCAAACATCTATCAAACGAGGGTCACAGATCTGCAAGATTTACCCGCTCGTATCGTAACAGCAGTTACAAAAATAACCCCTGTCATGCTCCAAAATGTGTTCCGCAATGCTCCTGACAGGTTCGAACTCTGTGGAGATACTGATGGTGCTCATATAGAATGATATGCTTAAGTATTCATTAAACGTATGCCTTCTATTATACTGTTATTGAATTTTACCCATTTTGCTACGTTTTCACTGAAATAGATAAGGACTTTATAAACACCCTGTATATATATATGTATACATATATATATATACACACACACACACACACACACTCTATATATATATATATACAGGGTGGTGCAAATGTCTGGACCCATAGGCGGTTTATATGGAAAAAAAGTGTGGCCTGCAGGAAGTTTATTATGAAATGAAATTTAATTAACCATACACCAGTGACTAAATTATGTTAAATTTAACGTTCTAGTTCAGAATTTACAATAAGTGTTCGAATTGATGTCCATCTTCTTCCGAGCACTTTTCTACTCGGTTGACACAAGACCTTTGCACATTTGTAAGCATAGTAATATTCGTTCTTATGGCTTCAATTTCTGTTGTGATGTTATCCTTTAGCGCTTGTATTGTTCTTGGTTTGTTAACGTAAACCACTGATTTAAGGTGTCCCCATAAGAAATAATCCAAAGGAGTCAAGTCTGGAGATCTGGGTGGCCATTCAATTGGCCCACGTCGTCCAATCCATTTCCCTGGAAATGTTTCATCTAAAAATTTGCGAACGACCTTTGCGAAATGTGGCGGAGCCCCATCCTGCTGAAACCACATAACTCTCCGATTTTGTAATGGTATTTCGTATAATCGAGGTATAAGGAAATTTGTTAACAAGTTAAGGTATGATTCACCCGTTACAGTGTCTGGGAAGAAATATGGACCAATTATCGTACCTCCCCACATAGCAGCCCATACCATAACTCTTGGCCTGTATTGCACGTGTCCTTCCTCAACCCAATGTAACCCAATATAAACAAAAATTAAATTATAAAAACTATTATAAAAATCGAAAGATATTTTTTTATCGAATCAGGCGAGTTTGTCTAAAACAATTCGTCTAAAATACAATTTGTCTAAATCAATTTGTCTAAAACAATTTGTCTAAAATAGTTTGTCTAAAATCAATTTGTCTAATAACAATTTGTCTAAAATACAATTTGTCTAAAAATAATTTGTCTAAAATGCAATTTGTCTAAACAAACAATTTAATATAATATGGCATACAAATTGTTGCCTGATGTACAATGCTATTTATTACTTGCCACGCCCCATCTTAAAACGTTACCTCTTGTGCGGAATAGTACCTACATCGAAATCAGTTATCCCGGAACCCATAACCCGGTTAGGTTAGGTTAGGTTAGGTATATTATGAAATAAAATCAACCCATTTTCAATCTTTTCATCCTCACTCCAAATTTATCAAGCAGACAAATGCATTTCTAGTTATCTTCAGTTATTAGTCAAATTGTATTTTAGACAAATTATTTTTAGACAAACTATTTTAGACAAACTATTTCGATGTACTATTCCGCACAAGAGGTAACCTTTTAAGATGGGGCGTGGCAAGTAATAAATAGCATTGTACATCAGGCAACAATTTGTATGCCATATTATATTAAATTGTTTGTTTAGACAAATTGTATTTTAGACAAATTATTTTTAGACAAATTGTATTTTAGACAAATTGTTATTAGACAAATTGATTTTAGACAAACTATTTTAGACAAATTGTTTTAGACAAATTGATTTAGACAAATTGTATTTTAGACGAATTGTTTTAGACAAATTCTCCTAGACGCATTTTTTATATAGTAAATTGCCTATGGGTCCAGACTTTTGCACCACCCTGTATATACACACTATATATATATATATATATATATATATATATATATATATATATATATACGAGGGTAATTCAATAAGTATCCGAATAATGATAATGATAACCTTGAACATTATCTAGAGCAGGGTACACCAACCTTTTTTTTGTTCACCGCCCACTTTTACGATTTTTTGAAAATTAAAAAAGCGCATCGCCCACCTTAGATCAAAAAGAATAAATCAACATAATCGATAAAATAAATAATGAAATAAATGTTTAATTACCTTTAATGTGAGCCCACTAGTGGGCGCTACCGCCCAGGTTGGTGACCCCTGATCTAGAACGTGGAACTAGTCACAAGTGCATCATATTCTGACATGCTTCGGAATGAGTTAAAGCAAGCAATTCGCATGGAACGGAGAGGGAGATTGTCGGAAGGTGTTATTCTGTTACACGGCAATGCGCGCCCTCATACCGCTGCACAGACTAGAAAATGTCTTCAAGAACTTAAATTTGAAGTTTTTGACCATCCAGCCTACAGTCCAGACCTGGCACCTTCGGACTTTTACTTGTTTGAACCACTAAAAGACGCTTTGAGAGGTCAGCGATTCCAAGGCGATGATGACCTGAAGGAGGCGGTGCATGACTGGCTACGCACACAGCCAAAAACATTCTTTTGTGATGGCATTAGGAAGCTTGTAGATCGCTGGACTACGTGTATTGAGAACAGGGAGACTATGTTGAGAAGTGATGTGTTTATAATCTATCAGATGTGAAAATAAAATTGTGAAAATAAAAAGTGCAGATACTTATTGAATTACCCTCGTGTATATATATATATATATATATATATATATATATATATATACTAGAAAGCATACTGCGCCTTGCGTAGCAAAATCCAAAATCCCCGCTTACCAAACAATCTAAGGGGGACTGGGAGGAGTGGGTCTGTTACTAAAACCTTCTCTGGTTTTTCCTTAATGTTTATACTAAACTAGGTGCAGATGGCCGAGCCGTAAAGGCATCTATAAACGAACGTAGCACATTCAGACATCATCATCCCTTGCATATATATATATATATATATATATATATATACGTGTGTGTGTATGTGTGAGTTTGTTCGTAGGTGTAATTAAGTAAAGTATTCCAAAAGTTTAATTAATCTAAGATGTTCAATTGCAAGGTGTTCAAATTTCACAAGCAAAATTAAAGCATAGAACGCCCAACGTTTTCTCAATCGCGAAATTATTTCTTGCAATATTCCCCATGTTCGAAGAATTAAAGCAGCACAGCAAGGAAAAGAAGAGTAGAAGTGCCACGACAATAGTTTTCTTAGCAAATTTTCGTGAAGGTACGGAAGCCTCTCCGAAATACTGCATACGTAAGTGCATTCCCTTCTTTATTAAATATTTATTCTATCTTCCTATTATTTTATACGTCTATATATATATGCGTGCGTGTGTGTGTGTGTGTGTGTGTGTGTGTGTGTGTGTGTGTGAATATTTTTCTATTCTGTTTACAGAAAAACGAATCGCTGTAGCGAAGTTTATATTATATATATATATATATATATATATATATATATATATATATATACGTTTATCAGTATATTAGCTACGATAGAAAAGAGCATAAAAAATTGTAATAAACTTCCCATGAGGAATATAAATAAATAAAATTAGAAATTATGATAATTCAGGAGCTACTGTATGTTGGAAAATTTTTCGTTATGAGATTTCCAGTCATAACAAAAAAAATGACAGAAAAAATAGTCCTTTGGTAAAGGGATTGTGTTGCGATAATCTTGTAAAAATATTGGATTATTTCGTGTATGCCGCATAGGTAGGTGCATTTATATCCTCATATTATATATTTAATGCTAAGTGGTGGCCTCGGTGGATTCCATGTTAAACTGTAGGTCTAAGGTGGAGTGAAAACCGTGACCTTCGTCAGAATGAACAATTCATGTGGAAGCTAACCAAAGGTTATTATATAGATATTCGATAATAATCTTCATATTATAAAATTATACTGTACTAACTCCATGGCACAGTTTGTATTTTATATATACGAGTGTATATACACTTATACAGGTTGGGGAAAAAGTCTTTAATTAAAGGTTTTATAGGTACAATTTTTTTTTACGCAGGAAGGAGTGGCCAAGGTCCGGGGTTTTGGAGATGCCTAGACACTCTGAGTTTGAAAGATGGGAAGTCATAGACAGGAGGAAAGATAGATTGAGGAAGATTGTTCCAGAGTTCACCGGTTGAGTAGATGAAAGACTGAAAATACCGATTAACCTTTGCATTAGATAGGTGGGCAGAAAAGGAATGAGAAAGTGTAGAAAGTCTGGTACTCTGTGCTCTCCTTAAAGGAGGAGGCATGTAGCTAGAGAGTTCAGAAGAGCAATGTCCGTTATAATAGCGATAATAAAAAGAGAGTGAGGCAACATTGCGGCGAAGAGAGAGAGAGATTGAAGACAATCAGTAAGAGGCGGGGAATCGATGAGACGAAAAGCCTTTGATTCCAATCGGTCAAGTATAGCTGTGTGGTTTGAGCCACCCACATGAGAAGCATACTCCAAACAGGGGCGAACAAGACCCCTGTACAAAGAGAGCAACTGAGTGGGGGTGAAGAAACCGTGGAGACGGTACAGCACACCTAACCTCTTGGAAGCTGTTTTAGAAAGAGAGCGTATGTGATCTTTCCAGGAAAGATCACGAGGAAAAGAAACGCCAAGAATGTTAAGAAAAGAGGAAGGATTGTTGTTGAAGGTAAGGGGATAGTTCTTTAGAAGATTGTGACGAGTAGACAGATGGAGGAGTAGTATGACCTCAAAATGTTCGAGTGCATATGCAATTGCAATGTTGATCAATGTTGCAAGGTGCGAACCCCCTCCCCCTCCCCCAGTGCCAATTCTCCTTCCCCCTTGTTGCAAGGAACCCCCCTCCGCTAGGGGGAAGCAAGGGGGATTCTCCCAAGCTACCACAAGCTGGGGGAATCCACCTAACCTAAGAGAGAGAGAGAGAGGAGATAGGAGAGAAAGAGAGACCATCCTTCTCCTGGGACCGCTAGACGCATAAAAAAGCTCTTGGTTTTTGCAATTGGCTCAGCAGGTCTTAATCAGCCAGTTAGCTTAATTACCCAGTTGGCTTAGAAGGCTTAGAAGGCGTAAATGGCTTGTTTAGGTATATATATATATATATATATGGAAAAAATAGGTCCTGCTCCAACCAGAGTAGCCTAAACACAACCTAGGCTACGTTGGAGATGGAAGACCTAGGCCAAAGATGAATCAGCCTAACTATTTGTCCATAAACAGGACTTCCATACTCTTTTGTTAAACAATTACAGCTGAAATGTCAGCTTATTTAACCTAAATTTAATAACCGAAGGGAAATTTATGAACTTCTTACCTTGAAACTGTTATGAGTTTTATTTCTTGACACCAATAATAAACATTTTTATTCCGGCTTCTTTCGTCTCTGTTATTATCCTTATTCAGCTTCTCCCCCTGTTATTCTGCTTATTCCGCTTAGCCAGATCTTTTTCTTCTTCTTAAAACCGTGTTGCCATTTCTGGCTATGGGATCTTTTTTTCTTTTCATCCCATATTTGTTTCTTCGTTGGTGTCTTTTTAATTTTTCTCAGCAAGAGTTCATGTTCTCCTTCTGAGTTATTTTTTATTGTTATTATTTTTTTTTTAATGTCAATATGGCTTATCCAAGATTAGGTGGGTCTTCCATTTCGGTACTCCCAAATTTTCCACACATATTATATATATATATATATATATATATATATATATATATATATATATATTATTATTAACTTTTGAGTTGCCGGATTGTGCTATTTATTTAATTAATGGAGACGTTCTTGATAGCATCAGATGGCTTAGAAATCAGCCAGTTGTCTCAAGCAGCCAATTGGTTTAGAAGGCGTAACCAGCCATTTGGTATAGTGTATACATATATATATATTAGTGGTGGACTGGATGTCAGTTTTTCAACATCTGCGGATGCGGATGCGGATTTTTTATTTCAATATCCGCGGATACGGATGTGGATATTTAGTTAATCTATCAATATAATATGGAATTATGAATATATAACATAATTTTTCAAATTTCGTGATATTACTCTTATGGCAGGCAATGCATAAGAATTAAAATTAATATTAGTTTTCATCATGATAAAAAAAATAACTTTCTCAAGAGTTTCAGCCAGAGAAAATTGAATAAAACAAGTTTCATTCAATTTTCTGTGTTACCAGGTATTTATATTTTGAGGTTTATATATTTGTTTGTTCATTAATAATTAATACTTTACATGAAATATGCATGACTGGGCCTTATAAGCTACTTTATAAGCTAATTTGATTGTAAATTGCATAATTTCTTAAAGGTAATATCCGCATAACATCCGCAGTCAGAAGTGCGGATGCGGACGTTAAAAATGATGCGGATGCGGATATCCGGTCAACCACAAATATATATGTATTTATTGTAGCAAACGTGCATCGTTTATATATATTCCCATAACCTAAGTTATTTCTTAATATCGTTTATATATATATATATATATACATATATATATATACACCCAGGAAAACATTTATTGGATAATAAAACACAAGTACATCATTCTGTTTATTTAGACGAATTATTGGAAATAATTTCATGAAATGTATAGAAAATAAATATACATTCAAAATAGTTCAGAATTCTATAAAACACTTTAAACGTATAATATATATATATATATATATATATATTATATATATATATACACACATTCAAAAATTAATATATAAAGATTAAAATAGTAGAGGAGGAATCTACATACTCATTTATATTAATAAAATGTTAACAAATATATAGAAAATAAATATACTACAAAATAATATACATCAAAATACATACACTTTATGTTTTACTGCGCTTATTAACTAGAATACTAAACTCGCACGTAACCGAGTCTACAGTTGCATTATTTCATCGCTTAAGGTATGCGGATACCTATATTCGATGTAAAGGTCCTTCATTTCGTTCAAGACTATTTTTGCGCATATCGGAAGTTGAAATAATCTTCTAAGTCGTATCGACAACTGCTCATTATATAAATAAATAGTTCTCCAGGGTGAACGGTGTAGGTGAGCTCAGCCCTGTACCGCTCAAGTCGTTTGTACCAAAGTTCATGATATTTCGAAGAGTCTAAATTTTTTAAATAAGCATCCAGTTCTAGACCATTCTCGCCATGTTCATTCATTCACTCGGTAAACCCGTCGAGCAGAGCGGTGTATACGTATTCAAGAACCGTATCAAAATAAAGCATATCCTTAACACGTGCGTTTAATATAGGCTTTAGCTTGCGGAAACCGACGATTTCAAACATTCTGTCGAGGATGAAACGGTTTCGCATGGGGACAAGAACGTTATTATCAGACACATCCTTCCACATCAGTCCTATATCAATGCTTGGCTGGTCGCCATTTATACATAACGTACAAATAATGGCATATGAATGGGTATCACTAATCTGTTCTCTTCTTGAACCTACACCTGCAGGTATTTTATAACGATCCTCACTCCACTTCTCAACTATCACGAAGACTCTATTCATCTCCTCAACACTTAAATAAATAACATTCTGTTTACCAGAGTTTGTTTGTGTACAAGTCGTTTCAAGTACATAGTTAATGACACCGGTTCTACGCCTGAACACACGCGACGACTTCGTCACGGACACATCGTGTACGGCATTGAGAATGCTGGTCAATGGAAGCTCCATCGTATTCTATTGTGAGACTGTACAATGTGTACATCCGGTCGATTCAAGCTCTGAGGTGAATACGAGCAGCCGGTTTGCGGTTTGGCACGGAGACAGGTGTGGGAACCGAGTCACACGGGTGAGTCATACCAAGCGTTAATGTTTCGTGTACGGGTTTGTTCCAACATGAAAGAGTCATGTGAATACTTGTGCCCCATTATACTGGGCAATCGTTTAGAGAATTTTTCATCTGCGACACACGAAGTATTTTCGGCGTTTTTGTTCAGTGGGATTTTCACCAACTAAACACATTTTATTAACACTCCGGCGCACTATTTGATAGAAACATGTGTCCATATTTATCCTTTCTGCTTAGCATGCGGTACACGTTTCTAAATTCTATTAAAAACTCACACAGGCCTTTAGCCATAACCTCACTGCAAACTTCGTTATGATATATATGAATGTAATGGTAAAAATATTTCAGATTGTCCATTATAACAAGATTTACATTCTTAGTCGCAGGGTACGAGTACTCGGTATGATGCAGCATGACATAATAACCCTTGTCACACTACTCATCAACAAGACTCACTAACCATACCCGTTGGTTCTCTTCAGCTCGTGTTGTTTCTTTCACTTCACGGTATATGTAAGCTTCTACGCATTTTAGTCCTACAACATAGTCCATTACATCGTTTGTCGTTACATGTTCTGAAAGCTCGGCCTATAAATTCTTTCCGCATATCCGTACAAAAATAGCCTGGAACCCTGTCTTCTTTCAACATCAACGTTTTGGTATTTTTAGCAACTGTTTCAGGCGATTTATTTTTCAGAGGAATTAGCCACAGATAGCTAGAGAATACATCTATTATGAATAGGATGTAGCGATAGCCATCATTATATAGTATATATTGAATATCTTTGCATGTCTGTTAAATCCGCTTGCCAAATACAGTTAATCGAAGCCGCTGTTGTCCTGGCTGTTTTAAACCTTTTTCTCACCGGCTTATGAAGTGTATAAGCATCCTGCTCCCGGGAAAACCTCTCATCATCTTTTTTATCTACTCCATCATTGTAAACAATTCTGTACAGTCTATCAACACCGCCATAGGAGGATGGGCTAGAAATGTCATAATAGCGTTTTCTTAATATGTTAGCCATTTGTGTATTTTAGAGACACGTGGATAGTGTTGGCCGTTGTTGTTTGGTTACTTATTTCTCCTCTTCAGAGATGCTACCGTTAGGGGTGATGGTGTACTCAGTTGTGGCACATGCGAGTCTTGATCCAAGTCTTTTAACCTATTCAGATTTCCTATCAATGTTTTGGATACATTTATTTGTTGCAGTCTTGCCTTAATATGCTTCCATCCTGATGGTGAGGGCCTGTCCCACTTTCTCACCAGATCATGGACAATGTCGACGATATTCGATCCCTGTACCCTTGTTCCTTCAACAATGACCTCGCCTGTATCGGCCCACTGTATAGTGGGGTCCTCACTCAATAGAATATAGATTATAAAGACTTAAATCTTTATTCCTCAATGTATGTGGGAGGCTGCTCTTTAATACATGCTCGATGTGCTGCGTACCGTTATTCTTTGGTTGGTCATCTCTAAAGTCAGCCTCCTATATCGCCATGATCATCGTTGCTCGCCGCTGTGTCTAATATCCACGGGAATCTCTGTCGGATGCTTATAATCTTCGTACTCATGAAGAAATTTCTGCATAGCCTCTTCGTATAAGATCCTCATCTCATCAGGTGACTTTTCACTGTTTAATGGGTCTACCACTTCGGTTTCCATTCTTTTAAACCTGCTTTTACGGGGTTCTAGAACCGTGTCTGGACTTTTTTAACTTTGCAGTGAAGCATAGACCTTGTGCAGAATCACTATCACTTTCTTCATTATATTAATCTAGTCAGTAAAGGTCCCAAAACTGAAAATAAGATGGAGAGGAATGATCCCCCTCTTTGTACAATAATTCGGTTTTTCTTCCCCACAGTTTGACTTTTAAGAGCGAGCGCACGTATTATGTTCTTGTAACGACGTAAGCGAGCCTTCTGAGGGGATTTCATTGGCACATTACATTTTATAACATTAAGGCATATTTCACAGATGCATTTTAAAAAGTCGGAGTCGATATTTTTAAGAAATATCTGCTGCAACGCCCGGACCAATCGATGATAGATTTTTATTAATTCACGGTATTTCTTTAGCCTATTTGTCATTCTGGAATATACACCGTTTCAGGCTCGGTTAGGAATATATTCGTTCTTAGAAACACCCTAAACGTGTTTCTCGGGTGAAGGTCACAAAGCAAATATCCGTAACGTTGACTTCCAAAAACTCTTTACGCTGGTTCGGGAACATTTGATTGGCTAATACCCCAATTTGTGACATATCTCTACTTTGCGCGAATAAGACTAGTTATTGTGCATTTAACGACACATCACGCATGTATTTATTTTAGTAAAAAAGATTCTGCTTGATGAAGAATACGCTTATGTTAAGATAGTTGGAGAACCCCGTAAATGTCTCGGCAAACGTTTTATCTATTTTCAACATGAGATCGTCAATTACAATGACTCTATGCTCATTTCCCTTAAACGAATTAACGTCATATACGCCTTTGTGGAACAAAATATCACCTTGGTACTCGTTAAACACTGACTGGTACGTTGAATAGCACCATATTATCATACTTTATGCACAAATTTCGAGAACATCTCCCCTTTATCTTTAATTATTTTAAGCATAAACACAGCTTTACCACATCCTGTAGGGCCAGATATAATACACATGGACGGGCTCGTGAACCTGAATTTTTCTACAGATTCCATCTCTAAAACGTCACACCCCTATGTGGAACATTTAAAAAATACAACAAAATTTAAGTGTTTCTCGTTATATTCGATAATCTTCTTTTTCTTCTTCTTCCACAGAACCGTAAAAGACGATGAGGTACAGCACTCCATCATCGATATTACAGACGACCCCGATGACAGTGTAGTTGTGGTTACCGACTTCACCCACGCTGACGAAACCTCACCAGCGACACCTCCACCAAGTGGTAGTTCAAAGCGGATGCACGATGATGAAGAACCTTCCACATCAGGTATAAAACGTGCCAGGATTGCACCGGTTGCTAGACCCCCAGTAATAGAGCCCCAACCCTCTACGTCTTACGACACAACCTCCACACTAGCTCCCTCCTCAATTAAATTTGTACCCCCTTATTCCTGTTCAATTCCGGGTACATCTTCCACACCAGCAGCTTCTCGTGCAGTAGAGGAAGGTATAACATTCGAAGTGTTGCGCACCGCTAACCCCACCCCTGCCCTGACTAGAAATCGGTACGTAATCAGGGTTGACCCTGAAACCCTGTATAGCCACGGTGTTGAACACGGATTGCGGCGCGTAGTTGAGCGTATTGTGAAGTTTGCCCTTCAGAACCGTGAAGAACGTGGTCCGGACGAGGTTGTCCTTCGGGTTCGGGTCAGTTGACGGGGATGTAGATGATTTTTTGGGTAGTAATACCATTCAGACGCTTGGCCGATGTAGATATAGAATATATCTTGGGTCGTACAATGCAAACCTCTCAAATTAGTACAGCCTTCAATATGAACAACTTTACGGTAGATATTGACAGAGTATTCCGGGTTGCGGATCATAGTGCCACACCTTATACTCTTAATTTCAATTCTCCGGTTATTTATCGAAAGCATATAAACGTTCATCGTGGTTGCGGCTTTATAGCAATAGAATAGTCTTAGCTCATATGTTCACTGTGCTAATTACATGGACTCAAAAAATTTGGTTGCCGGTGGTTGTGCAGTAGGGTGGAACGAAAATAGCCGTTTTTTCAACGTTTTCGTAAAAACCAAATGGGTAGTGTGTACAATGTGCCAAATGGTCTTAAATGAAGGCATGCAAAGTTTGAAACAATTTGGACACGTCTTTTAGGTGCCCCCAGGGCATAGAATTTGTGGTTTTATGGAAAAAAATTTGATTTCAATATTTTTTCATTTTTTAAGAAACCCATCCCTTCTTTGCGGTAGCTTGTATTAGGTTCATTATATGTCCAATCATCAAATAAAATTTACAGAATGAACAATTCGGCATATGTCTTATCCAAATCCGAAAAGGAAGTTCTTAACTTAGGGCTGTCGTTTGCCCTTAAACCTGATAAAAACATTGTTTTAGATTTTGTGTCTTCCGTAGTTAATTCCAGGGTGGATATTCCGTGTTTAAATGGTTTGATTCTGAGCAAGTTTCTGGAACATTTCAACTCAATGGACTCGATTCCTAAAAGATTCTGGTTAACTTTAGGCAAGCTCAGGAAAAAGGAAGCAATATTTGTCACTAAAGCGGACAAAAGTAACACTGTGGTCATTTTGGACAAGTGTGATTATAAACAAAAAATGGAAGCCTTACTTAGTGATGAATTCACCTACACAAAAGTGAGATTGTCCCCCCTAAAGCGTCTTTCTGCTGAATTCAACAAAACTATCAGGAACTTATTAAAAGATGTCCCGGCGATTGACCCTAAAAGATTTCTACAGATTAACCCCAAACTCCCCCACATTTACGGCTTACCCAAAACCCATAAGATTAATATACCACTCCGTCCCATTATTTCACACAGGGGTTCATTTAGTTACAGGTTATCTAAATTTCTTGCAGCTAAATTATCCCTATTAGTTGGTAAATTTTCAGGCTCGCACATCACTAATTCCTGTGACTTTATTAACAAAGTTATATCCTTAGATTTAAAACGGGGAAAAATGATCAGTTTTGACGTTGAGTCCCTGTTTACGAAAGTTCCCATTGATGATGTACTTAGTTTTTTAGATAGAAAATTGCCAACATGTAACGTAGAACTAGGCACGCCCAGAACGGTATTTTTAGAACTGATAAAACTCTGTGTCACCAATAATGCCTTTTCCTTCGGTGAAGAATTTTATTTGCAACGTTTTGGTATGGGAATGGGGTCCCCTTTGTCCCCAATACTGAGTACATTATACATGGAATATTATGAGTCGGAATTGTTGCCAACAATATGTCTCAGGAATCTAATTTGGTTTCGTTATGTAGATGATATTTTCTCATTTTGGCCTGACCACTGGAACAACTTTGACACTTTCTTTCAATCATTAAATAATCTTGTTCCCTCTATTAAATTTAAATATGAATGGGAGAATGACAAACAATTATCTTTTCTTTATGTTTTGGTCATTAACGAAAGCGGAAAGCCCAATTTCACGGTCTATAGAAAACCTACCCATTGTAATTCGTACATTCATTATTTTTCATATCACGATGAAGGGGTTAAAAGCTTAATTATTTCTTCCATGTTTCTAAGAGCACTCAGGATCTGTAGCCCACATTTGCTAGACCCCGAAAATTCTAAGATTTGGAAAAATTTTAAGGATTTAAAATATCCTGAGTGGTTTATCAGAAAGGCGTATTTTAAAGCCAGAAAAACTTTTTATGCCCCTCGGGAACCGTCAGTTAACCAAAAACAATATGTGAGTTTGCCTTACATTGCCGGCTTAGAAAGAGTTAAACCGTTGACGAAAGATTTTAAGTTTGCTTTGGCTTTCAAATATTCATCTACCGTGAAAAGTAAATTGGTTAGGAATAACGTTTCAAAACAGGAACAAGCCTGTCTACAGCATTCCCTGTAGAAGTTGTGATTTAGTATACGTAGGAGAAACTGGAAGAAATATTGCAACTCGTATTAAGGAACACAAATATGCCTTCAGAAGTTGTAACATCGATAATGCTATTTTTCATCACGCTAGCCAAAATAATCATGCTATAAATTGGGAATCAAGTAAAGTACTTTATAAATGTAATAATTATGTCAAAAGAAAAATAATAGAATCTGTGTGTATAGGACAAGCAGATAATTTTAATTTGTACCTATAAGTTAGACCCTTTAATGAGATTCTTGGTCAAAAAATCCCTTACGGAGTCGGGTGAACGGGTTCTAACATAAGTGTAATTAGTGTAAAGGTAATAATAATAAATGTTAAAAAAATGTAAGTGCAATAATCAATGCAGTAATTATGTCAAAATAGTAGAATCTGTATGTATGAACAGGAAGATAGTTTTTATTTGAGCGTATGTACTTATAAGCGGGACCCTGTAATAAAATGCCCTTCCGTTTTCGGCTTACAATTTCTGTATAATAAATAACAATAATAATCAATAAATAATTAATGTAATAATAAATTTATAATTTCTGTAATAAATAGCAATGCAATATTAAATGTAATAAATTGAATAATAAATGTATAATAAATGTATAGAACAGGTATATAGTTTAAATTCATGCGAATGTACCTCTAAGGGGGTCCCTTTAATAAAAATGCCCTTCCTGTGTCGGAAGAACAGGACCTAATTTATTCGTAGCGGTCTCTTGAAGGTTCCCTCCTCGCCCCCCTTTTTCATTTGTTTTTCGGTTTATAATTTTCGTATAATAAACAATGTCATAATCAATGTAATAATAAATTTATAATTCTGTAATAAATAATAATACAATATTAAATGTAACATATTTAATAATAAATGTAATAATTATGTAAAATAATAGAATCTATATGTATACAACAAGAAGATAGTTTTAAATTTATGCGAATGTGTTTAAAAAGCGGGTCCCTTTAATAAAATGCCCTTCCGCTGTCGGAATAACGGGAACTAATCTATGTGCGAATTTCTTAAAGGCTCTGCACTGTTTTCCCTTTTGTTTTTTGTTCATTCGTTTTCCTGTATCCACCCGAAGAGGATGCTAGTGGGCATCGAAACTGTTGTGGAAATAAACTCTGTCTATTAGAGTGGGTTTTTATTATCATATTGTGACTTTCACGTAGAAAAAGTGAAAGTTTTTTTGCATTAATTTTAATTATCTTGAGGTGCCCCCCAGGCGCTTAAAGAACCATTATTTTCCATACAGCTCTTTGCTTATTCTGACTTATATAGTACGTATATAAGGTCAGAATAACCCAGAACTCACCACGAGGAGGTGGCTGTATATCGAGTTCCACCCGCGCCCAGCCCAATCACCCAACCTAGCAAGGCACTTCTAATCAGTCATCAACATTGCTAATAAGATGTCAACAAGTTCTGGTATTATATCTTATAACGAGTACTGAGACTTGGTGTCAAATTTAGGTATTAGTTTCCTTGAGGCAAGTCTGGCCCCTATGAATCCATCTCTAGATTTCACTCCACAAACAGAGGATGATGCCTCAGTTACCAATTTAATTACTCTTTCCACTTCTTGTGTGTGGCAGGGATACTTCTTGATTTCAAGCTTGCCTCGTTCAGTTAATTGTTTTTCTATTTCACTGTCTGTTAGGCTCATTGTCAAAGGAGGTTCAGTTACTTCAGTTCTTTGCCAATTGATCATCTCGGTGTAATCATTGCAGTCAAAATTCAGTTCGAGAATTTTAGAGTGACGAATTTCGCTTTTCTTTTCCTCCCTGGCTTTCTTGATTCTCCGCCATCCAAGCTCTCGTACATATTCCCGTTCATCTTGCAGCATTGATAGAAGGATGTTTTCAGGATGAGTGAAATATGCGTTTCTTTGAATAACTGGACGAATTATATTCAGTTTCTTTTTTCAGAGTTTTTGATAGTTGTATGGTTTTGCAAACATTCCATAGACGACAGATGAATTTGATTTTATCTGAAACCACATCGGTGCGTACACTTTCATTATGAATTCAACAATGGCAATTAGATTCTCTGTTGGATCTTCTGTTGATATATAGAAACGGAGTATTCGATTTGCTGTTTTAACCATCGAGTGTGGGACATCTTTCCTGGATTACGGGGAGGCAAATCTTCAGGAACATTTCCTGTCGAAACAGCTTTATGAATATCATATAGATATTTTTGGTCAGAATTTAATACCTCTGAATCGACTGACTGTATCTCTGAATCAATTGGTGAGAATTCTTTCAAAGGGAGCTTGTGACAGTCTTCAAGTTGTTTATCAATTACACCTCTAAGGCCGCGCGGACCAGTTGTTTTTCCATCCAGTTGTTCAATTAAATGACGCAATGGGAGCTCATTTGCATGTAGTTGGCAAACAAACCATTGTAAAGGTTTGCCAAGTTTTCCTTCAAGTAATGTGCAAACACCTCCCTTGGTGCCTGTGTTGACGGCTGTTCCATCGCATCCAACTACGGTAATATTTTCAGTTGATATTTTTTTCTCGTCTAGGAACATCAAAATACCTGTAGCTATATTTTTTGCTGATCCTGTTGTTGGTGGAAATGGTGGCCAAGAAATTTTGATTCAGGTTCGACAATAACTGCAATATGTTCTTGAAGAACATTTTTGCCGTAGATTTTGCAACTTTTCTTTTCCGATGGCGGTTTCACTTTCTGTTGCTGCCTCTTTTTGTATTATTTCTCTTTTGCGTTTTCTCTCCCGTCGTATTTTGCTGCGATCTATGACTTTGGATGAATTTTCTTCAGAAATGATGCCAATAACTTGCAAGACGGAGGTTGATATCAAGGCAGCTGCGCGGTCAGACACTTGTTCTATCGCACGCCAGAGCTAAGGCAGGTAAAACCGATTTCTGTTCCGTAAGTTTCTGCTCCTTTTTCTGCCTTTTTTTGGGAGGAATATAATTATCATCACATTCATCAGAGGACGTCTCAGTACTTGAGCCCGACGTTCCTTCTGATAAATCAACTGCCTCTGATGTACCTTCTGCTAGGCTTATCAGGCTGCGGGATTTTCTAATTGCCGTTTTTTGTAGCCTTCGTGTTGTTCAATATCTGCTACTCTGATGAACATTTTTCGTTCTGTTCGTTGATCCATCAAGAAATCTCGTTCTAAAACAGGGACTTTGGAAACCTTCGTACAAGAGTATCTTTCAAAACACTTGCACTTGCATGCAGCAATGTCAAATAATTTCTTAGCTTCATTTTTTTATTTATTTATTTTCTCTTTATAACTTTCATTTTCCCGCCGCCCCTTGAATCCTTTTAATATCGTTCGATACTTCTTGTGGTGTACTTTTCACATATCCAAAATACGTTTCTCTGATGGCACTGGGATAGATGCTTTGGAGTAAATATCAATTATTTTCTTTGTAAGATTCTTCGCAATGACGTCTACAGAAGGATCTTTATTTGACGTTTGCTTTAGTCGATGCCTTTCCCAGAGAAAACACTTCATCACCTCTTCATAAGTTGGAAGATAACTCTCATTTAAGTCGTTACCACTGCCGAAAATGTGGCACAAGTTTGCTTGCCTCGTACGCGAGGTAGATGGTCTACTCGAGTCCTGCATCTTGAAAAAACAACGAATAACACCGTCTTCTGTCACTGCTAGGCTAACACTGGCCTGTCAGACTGTGAGTCAGTGAGAGAGTGAGTCCGTGAGAGAGAGTGATGTTGATGTATCTATCTATATTTGATGTATCTATCACTACCGCTAAGTAACTACTGAAATATATTGACTTGAAAATGCTTGAATATATATATATAATAAATGACATATTTTAGCATACTTTACCGTCTCGGGGGCACCTGAAAATGAACTCCAATTCCAATGATATTTTATATTGATTATTTTTACACCAAATGACACCTTTTCCAGACTACGCAAGTTCGATTTTTTAAAAAAATGTATTTCGCTCCACTCTACTGTGCAGCGTGCTCGTAAATTGGCTGCAGATTGCAAGCTTGAGTTTGAGTGTAATATGGGCTCTGAAGAGCTGAGAAGGGTAGAGCAGGAAATGAATGTTCATATTGTTGTATTTGGAATGGATGATCGTAGTAGGACTGTGTATATTTTTAAAAGCTGTGTGAGAGATCGCGCAAGACCTCTACTTATTTTAGGATTGTCAGGGTCAACGTATCTCCCCATCTGTAATATAAGGGCTCTTTACGTGAGTTGTGATAAAAGTCGAAAATATGGAAGGCATCATGAATTGTGTAAGGGATGTCTCGAGTTTGTGGATGATATAGTGAAGCATTGTTAGGAATGCCACATGGTTTGTGAGCAGTGTAAAAGCCACAAATGTGAAGGTCGTGTAGCTGAAGCCGTGAATAGGAAATGTAATGTGTATGGACGTACATTTTTCAATAATAAATGCATTGAGCTCTATAAGTCAAATGGCGCTTGCAGGAAAATGAGAATCTGTGAATGTGGCATGTTTCATATGATTGATAATTGGGGGAAATTCACGCATAAATGTGATGATATTCACTGTTCTATATGTCATGAAAAATATAAGTCGGATGGAGTAAAGCATGTATGTTATATGAAAGGTGCTAAGCCTAAAAATAAACCCTGTATAACCGTGTACTACGATATAGAAACTTACACAAACCATGAAATCAAAGAGGTTATCTCACATCTACTCGTAAGCCAGACTATTTGTGATAAGTGCATGGAGGTTGAGTGTGATGAGTGTCAAAATTGCGGTAAACGGACAAACATTTTTAAAAGAATGCACACGAAAGCCCTGTGACACTCTTTTTCTCCTATATTGTCAAGTCAGCGGACAAGTTCAAAAATATGACTGTGTATATTCTTACCCATAACGGGGCAAAATTTGACACACAGTTCCTTTATGAGGAACTGCTTCAACACGATTCATCGGAGATATTTACAGGAGACCCCTTGAAAATGGGAAACAAACTTATACAAATGCAGATAAGAGGTAATGTTCAGTTTAAAGACTCTTTATTATTCACACCTTGTAAACTAGCCATGCTACCCAAGGTGATGGGTGTAGCCGCCGAAGTTTCAAAAGCGTATTTCCCTTACACTTTCCTCACTGGCGACATATTAAATTATGTAGGACTACCTCCCCTCAAACAATACTTTAACTACACCAACATGAGTGATAGTGAGCGTGAAGATTTTGACCGCTATTACAACAGTTTTAATGAAGCTAATCCTTACAATATAGCCGATGAATGTTAGCGTTATTGCGTGAATGATGTGCGCGTGCTAAGAGTATGTTTCCAGGCCTTTAGAAGGATGTATATAGACCGTTTCAACTGCGATCCGCTGCAAGTAGCAACCACAATCGCATCATTGTGCTTTACTGTGTTCAAGAACAATTTCATGCCTAAAGACACCTCAGCCATCTTTCAAAGAAACAACCCTCGCAGTTATCTGCACAAGGCTATTTACATACAGCAACAGACGGTGTATACAAAAACACGCCAGCAACACGGGAGAAGTACCCATTAAAGTCAATGGTCGTGTTTTTTGGGTTGATGGTCTAAGCGAAGACCGTGCCACTGGTGAGAAGACTGTACTCCTTTAACGGTTACTGGTGGTATGGATGCCCACATCCTGAGTGTGGAATCGTAGGAGATATCCACGGTAGATCTCCTGCTGATAGTCTTGTATGGACCCGCACCCGCGATCAGCTTATAGGCTCCCAGTTCACTTACAAGGTCTTGTGGGAGCATGAGTATGAGGCATGGATGGAAAGAGATGGACAGTACCGCGAAGAAATAAACACCATCAAGCGTTCAATGGTGTTCAATCCTCTCAAATGTGGTGAGAGCTTGTTCGGAGGGCGTACAAATTCATTCAAGCTATACTTTCCGTCTGCGGAGGGCGTACAAATCCATTCAAGCTATACTTTCTGTCTCCGGAGGGCGTGAAATTCCATTACTACGACTTCTATTCTTTATATCCCTATGTGATGAAGAACAATCCGTACCCCGTAGATGCACCTGAAAAACTGGTGGGACCTGACCTGCCCACCATCGAGGTGTTCTCAACAAATTTGAACGGGTACTATTTCGGTCTTTCTTTCGTAGACGTGGTCCCACCTCACGATTTATGGATGCCGATCTTACCCGTCGTCATAGATCACAAGCTCATGTTTCCCCTGTGTGAAGTGCGCAGAGGAGAATAATGGGACCTGTAATCACACAGCCAACCAGCGGAAGATCAGAGGTGTATATACAAGTCCTGAGCTGTCCCTAGCCGTCCATCATGGTTACAGAATATTGAAGATATATGAGGTGTGGAGGTTTCAAAAGCTACCCAACATTCTCACGTCGTATACAAATACTTTTTTGAAGGAGAAGGTGGAAGCATCAGGCTACCTGCGAGGGGTTGAGAGCGAGGGTGAAAAATCGGCGTATATTCAGCGCTACCGTGACCGTGAAGGGATACAACTTGACAGGGCCCAAGTTGTTAAGAACCCTGGCAAGAGCTTTAGTGCAAAGTTATGCCTAAATAGTCTTTGGAGCAAGTTTGCACCGAATACAGGTAAGGGGGAACGTTCATTTGGCTCAATGTTATAGCGAGGTGTGGGATTATGCCAATGCCCCCGATAAAGAGGTTATGGAGATTGTGAATGTTGGTAACACGTACATAATAAAGTACAGCAATACCGAACTGGCCACAGATACCTCACGTGTTACAAACATACCTGTAGCCAGCTTCATAACGGCATACGCACGCATCAAACTTTGGGGACTACTGCACTCTCTTGGGCGGAGGGTGCTGTACGCTGACACATATAGCGTAATAGTTACAGACAGGGAGGGTGAATACATTCCTTCTAGTGTGGAATTCCTCGGAGAGTTGACTGACGAGATCAAGGATGAGTATGGTGATGGTGCATACGCTGACTCCTTTTTATCAACATGGCCAAAACCTTATGGGGTGCGGGTGAGGGTGGGGAAAGAGCTGAAATATATCGTGAAGGCGAAGGGCATCACGCTTAACCTGGCGAACCGACGGGTCGTTAACTTTGACTTGTTGAAGGATCTATTGTGCTTAGAAGATGAGGGTGACCAACCTCCCCAACTGACTAGGAACCCACAATTTTTGGGCACAGAAACTGCGGTGTGAAGGAAGTTAGTGGCACAAAGGTGTGTCGTAACACCTATAGGAAACGTTACCAGGTGCCTGGCACCTATGATACCGTACCCTTTCGGGACTATAGTAACTGAATGTTATATATGTCTATTGTTAACGATATGTTTATTTATTATGTATATTTCAATATGTAAATGTTTCAATTAGGGTTTCATTTTCTCCTTTGTGTGTGCGTGCTTATGTACAGGAAAAAGTCCTAAGCTCCGCCCATGTAAGATCAATCAAATGGTCACGTGACTCCTGCTACTACCTGGGCATAACTCTACACCTGCGTGTTCAGTTGGCCGCTGCAAGCCCTGGATCTCAGACGTATATTTGAAGAATTCTCACGTAGACGAAAAATAGTGATATCGACTTTTAATTTTGCATGTTAGACGTTTATGAAGTGGTATTCGTCAAAGTCTACAGATGTGGTGAATACTAAAAGACGGCCTAGCACCCCCCTTCCTTTGAGACTTTTAATGCTACATTGAACCGCGCGAAGCTTGAGGAACAAAATGTTCAAATACTCTATCGATATTCTGGCGAGAGCATTGCTGGATTTCCCGGCACAAACGATGTAATAGACTACGTTGTAGGGCTAAACTGTATAAAGGCGTACATATACCGTGAGGTGAAAGAAACAACGCGTGCAGAAGAGAAGCAACGGGTATGGGTAGTGAGTCTTGTTGATGAGTGGTGTGACAGGCGGTATTATGTCATGCTGCATCATACCGAGTACGCGTATCCTGCGGCTGAGAATGTAAACCTTTTCATCATGGACAAGTTAAAGTACTTTTACCACTACATTCATATATATCATGACGAGGTTCTCTGTGAGGTTGTGGCTAAAGGCCTGTGTGAGTTTTTAATAGAATTTACAGACGAGTATCGACTGTTAAACAAAAAGTATAAATACGGGCACATGTTTCTCTCAGATAGTGCGCCGGAGTGTTAATGTGTTTAGTTCCTGGAAATGAACGTGTAGTGCGCATTCCGATAAAACATTAAAACCGATATTGCCCCATGTATCGGAAATTGCCCGGTATAATGGGTACAAGTACTCGCATGACTCTTTCATGCTGGAACAAACCCGTACACGAAACATTAACGCTTGGTATGACTCACTTCTCCACACCTGTCCCCGAGCCAAACAGCGCACCGTCTGGCCAATATCATCTCAGAGCTTCACCCGACTGGCTGTTCACTCTCACAGTATAAAACGATGGAGCTTCCTTTCAGAAGCATTCTCAATGCCGTATACGACGTGTCCGTGACGAAGTCATTGCTTGTGTTCAGACGTAAAACAGGTGCCATTAACTATGTACATGAAGACAAGCAAACTCTGGTAAACGTAGTGTTGTTTATTTAAGTGTTGAGGAGATGAATAGAGTCTTCGTGATAGTTGAGAAGTGGGGTGAGGCTCGTTATAAAATACCTGCAGGTGTAGGTACAAGAAGAGAACAGATTAATGATACCCCTTCATTTACCATTGTGTGTACGTTGTGTATAAATAACGATCAGCCATGCATTGACATACGACTGATGTGGAACAATGCATCTGATAATAACGTTCTTGTCCCCACGCGAAACCGCTTCATCCTCAACAGAATGTTTGAAATCGTTGGCTTCCGCAAACTGACACCTATATTAGCCGCACATGTTACGGATATGGTTTATTTTGATACGGTTCTTGAATACGCATACACCGTTCTGCTCGACGGGTTTATCGAATGTAGGAATGAACAAGGCGAGAATGGTCTAGGGCTGGATACTTATTTAAATGGTTTACACTCTTCGAAATATCATGAACTTTTGTACAAACGACTTGAGCGTTATTGGGCAGATCTCGCCTACACTGTTCACCCTGAAGAGTTTTATCTTTATATAATGAGGTGCTGTCGTTACGATTTAGATTATTTCAACTGCCGCTATGCGATGTGAAGAAGAATTCACGATTGAAAAGCTGTGATCGGTAAGAAAAATCCCTCGATTGGAAAGGAGTGTTTATAAACTTGAATTTAATAATGATGTTGAGGCTAACGATGCACTCTTTGTGCGTGCTTTTGATTGTATTCTGTCCGTGTTTAAAGATAACTTGCCAACCAATTGTAAGGTGGGCACAAAAATAGCATTGAACGATATGAAGAGCCTTTACATCGAGTATAAGCACCCGCACACCTTGAGAGGTGAAATAATGCCACAACTTATTTATTGTATAGTACAAACCAATAATGATGTAACTGTAGACTCGATCACGTGCGAGTTTTGTATTTTAGTTAAACGCGGTTGAACATAAAGTGTATGTATTTTGATTTTATATAAGTTTTACTGTATATATATATATATATATAATATATATATATATATATATATATATATATGAAAGGGAATATAGTTTTATCCTGTAATATTATTATTTTTCATAGAAGTTTTGGTGTTTATATATAAAGGGTGTTTCAAAAGTCTTTACCCTTTTTTTCCGAAGGACCCTAAGGTGACCATACATTCAACACAAACCTTTATAAAATGTTTATTGATTTTCCGCCAACTTGGTGCATCTTATCCAAAAGCGTTCGGAAAGATTTAAGCAGATTGCGGAACAATTGCGTGTCGTTTTGCATCGATTCAAGGACCGCTGACAATACTCGAACAAGTGTCTTACGAGAATTTCGATCTTCGACATCCGGGATCGCATCCAACTGCTCCTCTGCGCGAGCTTTGACAATTGCGCCCAAATTCTCTGCTGGGTTAAGGTCAGGCGAGTTGCCTGGCCACCGTCCGAACCCGGAATAACGAAAGAAATCAAGTTTCTGCTCGTCCAAGAGCGCGTGAGTCGCGTTGGCTTTCATGCAACCAGCCATGTCGTGAAGGAAAGTCACTTGATCGAACCTTCCTTGTCGATTTCGAGAAGTCCGCAGAAATGGAAGCACCTTTTCCTTAAACACATGTTCGCGGAAATAAGCGCCATCCCAGGATTGACCGTGCGGTTTAACGTCCTTGGAGAAAAAAAGGGTAAAGACTTTTGAAACACCTTTATATATATATATATATATATATATATATTATATATATATATATATATATGGGTGTATTTGGGCGTACATATATTAAATGGTTATATAGTTTTATCCTGTACTAATATTATTTAAGAATATATATATATCCTTCGTCTAATGTGTATATTTTTGTGTATATTATTTTTGAATGCGTATTTATATCCTATATATTTCATGAATTATTTTCCCTTAACTCGTCTAAATAAACAGAATGATGTAATGGTGTTTTATTTATTTCTTTTAGTTGTATATATAAACGTGTTAAAGAATAACTGGAGAGATTGGAATATATATATATATATATATATATATAATATATATACCAATTGGCTGGTTACGGCTTCTTAGCCGACAGACGGGTATCTAAGCCAACTGTCAAGAATATCCGTATAGCGCAATCTGGCAGCTCAAACGATATATATATATATATATATATATTCATCTGCCATTTACGCCTTCCAAGCCGACGACTGGCGGATTTCTAAGCCAATTGTCAAGAATATCTGAATATCGCAATCTGGCAGCTGAAAAGTTATATATATATATATATTACACATACACCTGCCTTCTAATTTTCTAAGCCAACTGGCGGATTAAGTCAACTGGCGGATTTCGAGTTCTAAGCCAAGTAATGCTACCCTGAGCTCTCATTAAGCTTCTGCATCTCTTAGACGACGGTGCATGGCCTCTTCCACTCTTTCTCCTCCTCTTCCTCTCTTAGGTTAGGTGTACCCCTTTAGGGGGTGAGGCCGTCCCAGCTTCTCTCCCAAAGAGGTTAGGTGGACCCCCCCAGCTTGCTGGATGAATTTTCCCCTTTTTTGGCACCTTGGGGGTTGGCACTGGGAGAGGGGGTTAGCACCCTGCAACAAGGGGGAAGGGGTGGCACTGGCACTTATTTCATCAACATTTGCAATTGCTCTGCACTCTCCCCTTTTGCGTTCATACTACTGAGCTTACTAAATTCTCTGAAGGTTCCCCGTTCTTCTTGTAACGTATGGGGAAATTATTTTTCTCTATTTAAGACTAAGTTCTCTGAAGAGAGCAAGGCTCGAAGGAGAAGGCAAAATTATTCGGAGCAAATGTAGTTTACGTCCCCCTGACGCAAAAGGGGACACAAACTACATTAGGTCAAAGTTGCGAACGTGATCTACACTAGGATCTTTAGGAGACCTTTTTTAAATGAATCCATCAAATAAAACGTTAAAACTAACGAAAATATTACGACTTACCCTAACCAATCGTCAATATATATATATATATATATATATATATATATATATATATGTAATGTTATAATGTTATAATGTTTCAGACCAACAAAGACCCTAGGATCCACTCATGGCTGGTCTACCTAACTGTGTTCGTAATTGTGTATTGTGTATGTCCTCCGTGGTGGCAGAGGGGACCTACAATTTTACGTGGATTATATATATATATATATATATATATAAATTGACGATTGGTTAGGTTAAGTCGTAATATTTTTGTTAGTTTTAATGTTTTATTTGATTAGGTATACGCGGACAAAGTTAGGGAACGCAAACTACACTAGGATAATGTAGGAGAACGTAAACTACACTAGGATAATGTAGGGGAACTTAAACTACACTAGGATAATGTAGGGGAACTTAAACTACACTAGGATAATGTAGGGGAACTTAAACTACACTAGGATAATGTAGGGGAACGTAAACTACACGAGGCACCACAGGGGGACGTAAACTACATTTGCTCCAGATATTCTCTTACTGTAGTATACTGCTAAAATGTTACAGGTAATGCTCAGCCTCTAAGTTAGATCAGACAAATCAGAATGAACACTGGAGAAATTTTAGGTGTTTATACAATACATTTTTTATGACATCATTATTTAATGCTGACCTGTTTTGTTTTTTATTCTGAATAGACTGAATTATTTTGCAAAATATTTAAAGTTAAGTTAAATATTTTAGCTGTAGCAATGTGTAGACAGATAAGCAAGATATTTGAAGATGAAGCCATATCTTTATTTTAAACCGCATATTGACAGATCTGATGTTATCATAATCTGCCGAGTTAACTAAAAATGGAAATTGAAATATGCATTTTATTATGAATTACAATTAAACATGCATATGAGCAAAAATTTAATTCTTATGATTGAAAATTAAACGTTAAGCAAGACATGACTTCATCTTTTATAACGAAGAGAGAATGTATACAGAAAATGAACATTGCAAATTTAACAAGATTACATTAAGCTAAATAAAAAAAAAATTATTTAGTAATTTAAAAAGAAATAATTCACCACTTATAAAGCAAAAATAATATAGAAAGCAAATCAAACATTTTATCCGAACTGTGTCAGCGTTATGCGTGTTTGGACTCTATATGTGTAAATGAATATAAGAATATAAATATGTAAAAATGAATATAAGAATATAAATATATAAAAATATAAATATATATAAAAATATAAATATATATGAATATAAGGGTTATATGAATATAAGTGTCCCATAGTAGAAAACTCTACGGTTCAAAACGAGTTTGTCTCTGACGAATTGCACTCGAATGTTAAACCCAAAATTCCTTAGTCCTGGTATCACAGAGTGTGCAATCTTTCATATGCGGAGTAACCTCATGTAATTCGGAGTAACCCTATGTAATCCCATGTAATCTCAAATAATCCTCCCTGTAGTCTCAAAATAAATCATTAAATGCGGTATGTATATGGAAATATGCTCATCGCATGAATTCTTCAATCCCCCATCTCCGTCACCGTCATCATCACGCCAAGTGAGGCGAGCGTTTATAAACACTGCATTTTTAAAAAAAAATTTTGATTAGTTAAATTTTACTAAAATTCTTTTACCATTCCCATAGATAAAGCATAATTGAGTCAACCTATATACCGCCCGTCTTCTCCTATCCTAACTCAATTGCACTCTAAATTTCAGCTGCCTCTGAAGAGTATTGATCCTATTCTACAAAATCAATTAAATTGATTTTCTCGACTATAAAATTCGGTTGCATTCTATAATTTCCTTTCTAACCGATTCCTTTTGTAGGGGCTTAACCCTACCTTAACACTGCCATCCTGGCGCCTCCAGTCCCTACAGTTATGCTTTATTATCAAAATAAAAATGTAGACTCTGCAGAAACTATGTCAATCTTGATTGGTTCACCCGTGGAACTCCCCCAGAATCAAAGTTTCCCAATCGCGGTTGTAAATTGAATTTACCTCCGCCCAAATCTAAATGTAAAGAACTATCATAGGCGCTTGCTGAAAAACTCCTCCCGTAAGAGGGTGCTCCTTAGTTTACCTCGTCTCCGCCTACTCCGACGTCTTAAAAGACCTTGAGAGAGCCGACAACGGGGTTCTTTGCTCTCTTGTTACTTCCAACCACGCAGGCTCTGTGATTCATTGTTCAGTGGCACTAACTCGTCTTAATCTAATTAAACCCGTTTTATAAATAATCAAGTTCTGCCGCAGATTGTACTTAAGAAAAAAATAGTATAATTTGTTTATTATGCTTCTTAACTAATTTTAAGATTTTATATTAAGCTTCACATCGCGTATTAGTTAAATTTCACTTCCTAAATTACCCCAATTTATCTTTTCCCATTAAAAGATTGTGAAACTGAAGTGAATTAATAAAAACCCTGTAATACTGAACTTCGTTGTTTCCATTCACCGTGAAACTCAATATTGATACCTATATATACTTATATATATACCTCGTCATACAACCAATCGAGGTACGAGTGGTCAGTAGAAACTAAAATACAAGAAAAGGCGTGTGAGCCTGGTGCGTCCATTAGTGTCGACGTTAAACGTGACCCCAAAGAGTTTTCTTCGGAATCCCCGTAACCCAAGAGTGACGTTGTCAAGCTTCCTCCAGATACAACTCCGACTCCAAACGAAGGGACCACCTCCGGAATTCGAGTCCATCGTCGTCTCCTATGTTCGAGCGGCACAATAAAACCCACTCGACATAATGATTATATGAATGTAAGAATTATATGAATATAAGAATTATATGAATATAGGAATTATTCATTGCTCATTTTTACAGGGCTCTCCCCTCAAGAATGATATTAATACAATAATATAACATCCTAACTAATTCTAACTAGATGATAACTAATGGTTTTTATAATACAGATTTATATACACAACATAAGTCGGGGTGGTTAAGTCTAGTTCAGGCGGTACGAGGGCGCACTCTTGGCCGTGCATAAATAGTTTGACATCGTACAATTTTTTTTTATCTTTGCCTTTGCGAGAGCAGTTTTTTCACTACAAATATACCGAGGATAATAGCACATGCAATGATAATACTAACGGCAGATGTTGGTAAATAATTGTTACTGGTTACAGTATTTGTAAAAGGTTATTCAGGTTATCATCCGAAATTTTAAAAACGACTCAACTGATCATTTCATTTAGGGGCATGAAGTTCGGGTAGGATGGTCACCGGTTTCATGGCGGAATTCAAGATTTTTATAGGTGGTTTGAATTTATTTTCAAACAGAAGGGGGTACGAGTTGTTAATTGTAATCTCATCATTATGAGGGGAACAATTTTATTCATACCTACGTCTTAAATTATACGGAGCTGTTGGTGGTCGTGTAAATGTTGGTGTTTGTGTGCGGAGTGGTCGGCCTCGCTTAGGTGGTAGTGGGGGTCGAATATTGAGCTCGGATTCTGAGTGTGTTCGTTTTTTTCGTGAAAGTTCTAGTTCACGTGGTTGATGCATTTGCGGCCGGTATGTAGGGTCCGTGGTTCGATCATCAACCGGTGAGGGTGGAGATGGAGGATATCCTTTTAGGGCAATCACATCTCTATTTCTTATCAGGAAATCGAGAAGTGATTCCAGTAGTTTGGGATCCTGTAAGGCTGGTGACTCCTGAAGGGAGTGCTCCAAACATTTCTTATATTCTTCTTTTAATGCTGAAGGGTTTAACTCTAAGGAACTGGCAACACGATTTATAGTACTGGTGGAGAAATCTGAATTTATTTCTACTGTGGAAACAGTTCCTATTCTCTGATTTGAGGTTAATTCAATAGGGATTTTTCCTTTGTTCAAACAAATCTACTTACCGAACCATCCGACCTTGCTGATTATATTGGGGTCTGTACATCGGGTAATAGTGTGGTTGACCTTGTGGTCGTGATCTGTTTGGTGGGTGGTTCTGTTGAGGCTGGGAACTAACTGGTTTCTGAGAATTGGAGGGCTTTTGGGAACGTTTGTGATTTGATCTCTGGAAGTTGGGCCTGTACCCTGCAGGGGCTTTGTCAGGACATTTTTGTCGGTCGCAACGGCGATGACCATGTTCATAACAGTGGGGGCAATAAGGGGGATGATTGCATTGACTCATCATGTGCCCAAAACTATCACAATTAAAACACTGAGGAGGAGGGCGTGCATTCTGGGTTTGTGGGGCTTGTTTCTGAGGTGGTGTTCCCTGCATCGACCTAGATTTATGAGGTTGTTGTTGTTGTTGCTGCTGCTGCTGCTGAATGTAGTGTATGGGGGTCTCTTTACCCTTCCGGGAGTTCTTGCTCGCTAAGTCTGGGTAATGTTCCCTTGTTTTATTTATGGCTTCGCTTACTGGTTTGTCAATATTTAGACACTCTTGAAGTTTCTTTTTAGGTGCTAAGGGTAGGTTTTGGTAAATGGATGCTGCAACTATTAGGTTTCTTTGTTGTGAAGTGAATGTAATGTCGCATGCATTTTCTGCGGCTCGGAGAGCTTCTCCTATGAGTTTGTGTTCGTGTAATAAAATTATTTAAATCTCCGTGTTCTTCTTTCTTCCATTTAGCTTGGAAGACAGCTTCTAATGTGGCCAAAGGTTGTGCAACTGTTATTTCTTTGAAAAATTCTAATAAGTGTTTTTTAAAATTGTCCCAAGTTGTAGCTTCGCTAATGGATGGGACGTATGTAACTGTATCATGGGCATTCCCCTCTTTAGGGTCAATAAACCTTTATATCATCATCTGTCATGCTTTCGCGTAAGAAATGCTGTTCTGGAGACTCAATCCAAGGGTCTACGTGCGGTTCAACGAAATTATTATCTATGGTACCCTTAAAAATTAGAACAGTATGGGGAAGGTTTACAAGTCTACCTAAGTTAATGTATGCTGGGGGAGCTGCTTGAGACATGTTGGTTTGTACTTGATCTGAAGTTTGCGTGTTTGGAAATGTTTGAAGGGGGCGGGGTAGGTGGAAAAATGGGTGTAGGGAAATTTTCAATATCAGAAAGCGCACCGTTTAAATCGCTTATATGTGAAAGTACTGTTAATGTATTCTAATTTCGTCTACTTGACCGATCTCGATCTATGGAATGATCATTGAAGTGACTTTCCTAACTACTAGCTAAGAAATACACAAATAAATGCGCAAAAATTTGCCTAACTTGGGAGAATTTGAAAAAATTGTAAACAAAATAATGAAAAAAAATGTAAACAAAATTTCACTCGAATGTACGTGAATGTATAGTAATATTATGATTGGCACATTAAATAAAATTATTCCATACTAACTATAATAGTGGAAATAACTCGGTTTTAATAAAAAGAAATGTATCACTGGTGTATGGAATGTTCACTGTGTTTTGCGTTGATTCTGGCTTGATACTAATCATTAACTGTTAATTATACTGTCTTCTCAAATGTTTAGTAATTAATTTGAAAAAGAGATCTGGACTTAACATGATTCCTACAGCGAAATCCTTGAAGACGTGTCCTGCTGGCCACTTGTTCCTGAATGAAGAATGGGCGTGGAGAACTTGGAGTCGTGTCGGTCGAATAATGGACGTGAAGACCTGGAAATCTTGACACGCCTATCAAATGAATGTTGGTTCTAGTTCCAGGGTCTAGAAGACTGGAAGAATCTAGGTTGCAAAGGTCACCAGTTGTTAACTTATCCGTCTATGGCCTTGGGCGGTTCGAAATTGATGGGGGTTCTGGTTAGGTGGCAGCAACGGATTGTTACCTTGGAGTAGATGGTACCGTATAGGGAATCACAGTAGTTTCTATTATACTACTCTCCGATTTCTTCTTGTAGTGGATCGTAGGATTATGTGGAGCTTACTAAATTCTCTGAAGGTTTCCCGATTCTTCCTGTAACGTATCGGGAAATTATTTTTCTCTATTTAAGACTAAGTTCTCTGAAGAGAGCAAGGCTCGAAGGAGAAGACAGATATTTTCTTACTGTAGTTTACTGCTAAAATGTTACAGGTAATGCTGAGCCTCTAAGTTAGATCAGACAAATCAGAATGAACACTGGAGAAATTTTAGGCGTTTATATACTACATTTTTAATGACCATTATTATTTAATGCTGACCTGTGTTTTTTTATTCACAATAGGCTGAATTATTTAAAAATACTTAAAAATAAGGTAAATATTTTAGCTTCAGAAATGTGCAGAGAGATAAGCAAGATATTTGAAGATGAAGCCATATTTTTTTTAAACCGCATATTGACAGATCTGATGTTATCATAATCTGCCGAGTTAACTAAAAATGGAAACTGAAATATGCATTTTATTATGAATTACAATTAAACGTGCATATGAGCAAAAATTAAATGCTTAAGATTTAAAATTAAAGGTTAAGCAAGACATGACTTCATCTTTTACAACAACGAGAGAATGTATACAGAAAATGAACATTGCAAAATTTATCAAGATTACATTATTATACTAAATCTAAAAAAAATGATTAACTTAAAAAGAAATAATTCACCAATTATTCACCAAAAATAAAATAGAAAGCAAATCAAAAATTTTATCCGAACTGTGTCAGCGTTATGCGTGTTTGGACTCTATATGTAAATATGAATATAAGAATATAAATATATAAAAATATAAATATATATGAATATAAGAATTATAGGAATATAAGAATTATAGAAATTTAAGAATTATAGGAATTTAAGAATTAGAGGAATTTAAGAATTAGAGGAATTTAAGAATTAGAGGAATTTAAGAATTAGAGGAATTTAAGAATTAGAGGAATTTAAGAATTAAAGGAATTTAAGAATTAGAGGAATTTAAGAATTAGAGGAATTTAAGAATTAGAGGAATTTAAGAATTAGAGGAATTTAAGAATTAGAGGAATTTAAGAATTAGAGGAATTTAAGAATTAGAGGAATTTAAGAATTAGAGGAATTTAAGAATTAGAGGAATTTAAGAATTAGAGGAATTTAAGAATTAGAGGAATTTAAGAATTATTCATTGTTCATTTTTACACGCACAAACAAACACACACATACGCTCAAACATTACACATACATCGTGTAAAGGCTGAAATGAAACACATCTACCTGCTCTGTTTATTATATACAGGGTGGGCGGAAAGTAGGTCCCTATTTTGGATTGGTAAAAAAATACGTATATTATCCATTTATTTCAGAAGAAATAATATGAAAAGGTAGGCATACATGGTAGGTTTTGTCTAAAATTCAATGTGGGCTCCAACTCTTTCCACCAGCTTCTGGAGCCGCCCAGGAATGGCGTCCACTGACTTTAGCAGGAACTCCGGCGGGATGGAGGACATGACTTCCCGAATTCGGTCCTCCAGTTCTTCCAATGTCATCGGTTTGGTGCGGTAGACTTCTTCCTTTACCCACCCCCAAAGAAAGAAGTCGCACGGTTACCGCTGAAAAACGGCAGAATCGGTTCAGTGTAACGGTGTGGTGTGGTATGACCTCAGATCAGGTTGTGGGCCCGTTCCTTCTGCGCAACACCATGAATGCTGAGCGGTACCTTGCTAAGTTGCGAAACGAGGTCTGGCCGGTTGTCAGCACATGGGAGAACATCGACGATCTGATATTTATGCAAGATGGCGCCCCTCCGCACTTCGCTCTTGTTGTCCGTGAGTGGCTGGATGCCCACTTCCGTGGGCGTTGGATGGGTCGTCGTGGTCCACATCAATGGCCAGCCAGGAGCCCCGACTTGACACCGTGCGACTTCTTTCTTTGGGGGTGGGTAAAGGAAGAAGTCTACCGCACCAAACCGAGGACATTGGAAGAACTGGAGGACCGAATTCGGGAAGTCATGTCCTCCATCCCGCCGGAGTTCCTGCTAAAGTCAGTGGACGCCATTCCTGGGCGGCTCCAGAAGCTGGTGGAAAGAGTTGGAGCCCACATTGAATTTTAGATAAAACCTACCATGTATGCCTACCTTTTCATATTATTTCTTCTGAAATAAATGGATAATATACATATTTTTTACCAATCTAAAATAGGGAGCTACTTTCCGCCCACCCTGTATATATATATATATATATATATATATATATATATATATATATATATATATATATGTATATATATATATATATATCATACACCCCTGGAGTTTAGTGAATTGAATTCTCCAAGAGCGTGTGATATTGTACTCCTAGATCGGGAAGACCGTCTCGATGTCTGATGTTCCCGCGATCACAGAGCACGCCGAATAAATTATTCGGTTGTGGATCCTGCAGATTTCTTATCACAAGTTCCCAAAATTCAAAGAACAATGAACCACGTCGGCGGTTATTAATTTAATTCAATTTAGGCAAGATGATTATTTTCAATAGCAAATCAAATAAATAGATTTCTTTCAATAAAGTTTATAAGCAGAGTAATGTTTTAATTTATTATAATGAATCAAATTTATCTTCACAAACATTAATAATATGAATATTTCTCCTATGTTACTGAGTACAGTAATAGTTTAATCTTAATTCTAAGATAATCAGATATACGTTAAATATTGCTTTGCCTACTGTCAATCGTATAGTCAGGTCACAAACCCAAATTTCCGATTAAACCGTAAAGCAATTTCTTAACGAGCCATATTCCACCCCTTCGCACGGAAATTCCTTCTAAGACGTTCTACCTAGTCCGTTCTGAATCTGAATCTCCAAATTTCGGATTCCTCCTTATATACGGTAGAATTCAATCTTCTCCTGCGTCAGAAGCGCTTGAAACTGCGTGAGACACATGGACGAACAAGATTCTCAATGCTGAAGCGGACGTGTGTGACGTCCGGCGAATGAGGTTCCCAAGCGAACACGATGATCCTGCAAGATTTTCAAGGTCATAGGTGACATGCGGGCAAACAGGTTGGCAGTAAAACCTGTTTCTTGAGTTCCTGATTCGTGGGTGGCATATCTTTATCGGATGATTGCCCATATATACACGGTCTGTCAAAAAAAACTAAGCCAATTTGAAATCTCTATAAAATGCACAATTTGATAGAGATTTCAAATATTTTTTTACACTAAATAAATAGAAGGCTCATAAATAATCTATCATAATTTTATAACTTTATTTTAAATATTTTAGGAGTTATGCGGTTATTTCTACAGATTGCGAAAATTTCAGTTTTTCTCATTATGTAATATCTTCTTTTTTTCTCTTTTTCAGAATTTGTTTAGATTTAAAATTTTTCGTGAATACCTCTAAATATGCCATTCTCACATGAAGATAAAATAATTATAAAGCATTATAGAGTTGAAAAAAGTTATAGTGCAAGGAAATTACTTTCTGAATTCGATTATAAAGGATGGACTAGATTAGGTTTAGATTACTTATTGAGAACTATCGATGAAACAGGAAGCATTGAAAGGAAGGTTGGTAGTGGGCGACCAAAATCAGTTAGAGTAGATGAAAATATTCAGAAAGTGGAGAACGTATCCTTAGTCAAGAGGATCGACCTGGTAGCCACATGACAGCTGCTCAAATATCAAAAGAACTAGAAATATCAGAATCAAGCGTAAGAAGGATTATTAAATCTGATCTGCAATTTAAACCATTTAAAAGAGTGCATGGACAAAGATTGTCAGAAGTAAACTGTCAGAAAAGAGTTGAGAAATCCAAACGTATTTTACGTATAATAACTGAAGATACACTTTCCAAGACATTTTTTAAGGATGAAAAATGTTTTACGGTAGAGCCACCAAGAAACTCACAGAATGACCGGGTTTATTCTGATGTTGCGAAGAAAAATGAAATCCAAGATGAAAGACTGTACGCAACAAGGAGTCACTTTTCTTCTAGCGTCATGGATTGGTTTCTGTTGGAGTGTCCAAGTTGGGAAAAACTTCAATATTTTTTATTGAGCCAGGAGTGAAAATTAATGCTCAATATTATTCAAATACCCTGCTTGAGAAAATGCTTCCAGAAACGAGAAACTTGGCTAGTCAAGGTTACTTTATTTTTCAACAAGATGGTGCAACATCACATACTGCCAAAACAACCATCGAATATTTGAAAAAGAATGTGCCTGAATTTCTGGAACCGAATAATTAGCCACGTAACAGCCCTGACCTAAACCCTGTAGACTACGGAATATGGGAAAACTTGGCAGAGAGAGTGTATAGGAACAGAATAAGGGATGTCAATCATTTGCGTGAGTTGATTATCGCAAAATGGGCAGAGCTCCCCCAAGAGCAAATAAATTGAGCAATAGACGAATTCAGACCAAGATTAAAAAAAGTGATAGAAATGCAAGGGAATCATATTGAACAGTTCTTTTAATTTTATTAAACTAAAAATTATCTACAGTATAATGTAAAAAAAAATTTTTCATGTTAAGTAGGAGAATCTCACTTTTTAGTTAATTATTAATAAAATTAACAATTCTGAAGATATCGTCATAAAAATTTAAAGAATAAGAGGTGATTACCTATATTTTATTGCGTAAAAAATTCAACTTAATTAGATAAATGGTTTTCTTTTAATAAAGGTTTGAATTTGGCTTAGTTTTTTTTGACAGACCCGTTATATATATATATATATATATATATATATATATATATATATATATATATATATATATGTATGTATGTATGATACACATATATGTATCTATATATAAATATATATATATATGTATCTATATAATATATTATATATATATATCTATATATACACATATATATGTGTATAATACATATATATGTGTGTGTATATATATATATATATATATATATATATATATATATGAAATGGAAATAATAATACAGGGATTAATGATGAATTAAAATAAGTATATACAACAGTTGTAAAAACAAAATTAATGCATACTTGGCTTATTTAATATAGGTAGGTAGGTAAATAAATGACATAAAATAGAAATAATAATTATTTCGCATATACTGTATATCCATCAGACATAAAGTGGGAATACTAATACATGCTGTAAGTTCACTTTCTACCATTCTTAAATAAAATAGTAAACTTACACGTAATCGTAGTTACATTTACATCTTTATCAATTTGTACTGCGCAATAAATCAATAAATGCGATTTAACATTACAGTAATTCACCACTTAAAGCATGCGGCAGTCTATATTCTGTATAAAGAACTTTTAGAGCATTTAAGAATATTTTCGTACCTTCTTTTCAACTTGAAGTAAAACTTCCACGTTCTTTAAATTAAACAAGGTCAGAATACAATCGAAAGCACGGTCAAAGATGATATCGTTTACTACAACATCATCACTAAATTCAGGTTTATCGACAACTCTTTTCAAACACGTACTGAATCTTTTTTTACTAATCTTTTCAACTGAAAATTTTTCACAAATCATAACGATGACAGAGGAAGTCTTCTGAATCGTCACGACAGCTATCTTTTATATGGAAATAATAATTCTGGGTGAACGGTGAAGGCGAGTTTGGGCTTGCAGCGTTCTATACCTTTGATTCAGAGCTTATGATATTTCTCAGGGTCTGTAGCTACTAAATATGTTTTCAGCTCCAGACTATTCTCGCCTTGTTCGTCCCGACACTTGATGAAATCGTCGAGCAGGAGAGCATATGCGTGTTCGAGAAGTGTCGAAATAACACACATCAGCCATACGTCCATCTAAGAATGGCTTTAGTTTACGGAAAACGCCAACTTCAAATAATCTATCGAGAATGAAGCGGTTTCGTGTAGGTAAAGGAGTATTGTTAACACTATTTCTCCACATAAATTGTATATCGACAGAGGGTCGCCTCGTATTACGATTCACATGCAGCGTTCAAATAATTGAGTATGAAGGGGTGTCGTTAATCTTCTCTCTTCTTGTGCCCACCCCTGCATGTATTTTATAGTTCTCAACCGACTACTTCTCAACCATCAAGAAAATTATTCATCTCCTCAATACTCAAATGAATAAAATTACGTTTGCCCGAGTCTGCTTGTTTATATTTTCTTTCAAGTGCGTAATTAATAGCACCACTGTTACGTTTAAATCCACGAACTGATTTGCAGACAGAGATACTGTATACTGCACTGAGGATACCGCTTAAGGGTAGCTCCATCTTTTATTATTTTTCTATCGATTCTGTGAGGAGTACATTTCCAGTCGAATTAATATCTGAGACGGACGGTGCGCGGATTTATTCAGTTAGCGAGTCGTGCGGGGTAGAACATGTATTGCAACTGTTGCTGTGCGGTGATGAATTCGTGTACGGTAATGTTCCGACATGAAAACTTCGACACGCCTAGGCCGCATAAGTGAATGTTTAAAAATGGATCCCGTTATACCGGGTAAATGCTGAGAAATATTTTCCATTCGCGATACAAGAAGCAATACCGGTTTCCAAGAGTTATACCTGTTGCCGGGGATGCGTACCAATGACTATATAACTTGGTCAGGAATAACGGGATTCCCCATCTTTCTTTCATGAGCATCATTTATGTACACATAAGACATTAAATGACGATAAAAACTTATTGACACGGAGGGGATCTATTCGAGAAAAATGCGTGCACATAAACCTTTAGCTATAATTTCACTACGCACCTCATAATGGTATACATGGATATAGTGACAGGAATATTTTAAACTGTCCATAACCACAATATTTGCGTTGCGTAACACATGTGTGTACTCACTGAAGTGTAACGTGACGAAATAGGTCTTGTCGTGCCATTCGTCAATGCCATTCGTCATAATCCACAGTCTCTGCCTCTCTTTAGCGAACGATGATTCCTTCACTCCCTATTGGACGTATTCTTTTATGCATTTTAATTCACAACATATTCCATAACGTCTTTTGCACTGCTGAAGCTTGTAATGCTCTCATCAGAAAATACATCAAGTATTTGAGTATCCTGTTCACACAGTTTCTCTCGACTTAGACTGGACATTTAATGTCTCAAAAGACGGCTGACTAGAAGTTCTTTGAGTGTTCACCACATATGTAGACTTTCCCAAGTATCACATCAAGAATGTAGAGAAAGCAATTTCAGCGTCAGTCATCGCTATTTATTTGGCAACGTGAGAAATCCGCAGCAGGCAAAAGATACTTCTGTACAACAGCATCTGTTGCGGTCAACTGAACATGGCGGGGAGGAAGTGTGTCCTTCCAAAGGGGCTAGTAGGGGGAATCAGGTGACGCTCTCTTTATTGACGCGCACCATACAATGTGATGATCTTAGATTTCTTGTACACACACACACACACATAAGTGAAAATGAAACGTTTAACTGAAATATAAATATATTTAAATCACATGTAATAAATAAATAAACTGTAAAATGTTGTCAACAATTAAATAAACTAAAGCAAATTATCAGGGCCGGCCCTAGCAAATGCGAGGTCCAATTCGAGATTTTTAAAGTGGGGCCCTAAGGTTAAAGTTATCTACCCATAGTGGGTGTATGCTTACTGAAAGAAAATAACAATGATTCAACAACAAATATCATTTATTTTGGATGTAATCACAAGGAAACCTTTCTGGCTTTCATAGTGGCAAATTCGGCAATGAGGTCTGTATAGTTACAGTTTCTCGCAATGTCGTTTTCAATGGAGAGGATCGCTAGATTACTGAGTCGATCCTGCAGCATCGTCGACCGTAAATATATACGTTTTTATTAATTTCAACTTTGAGAAACTTCTTTCCCCAGATGCAAAAGTAACTGAAATAGTCAGTAGTATTCGCAATGCAGTCGTGAAATTCTGGAAATCCACAGAACGATTGTTCAAAGTGATGAAGCCCAATATCTTCAGTGGATCACTTTGTATATCTTCTGGAAGAATTGGTTTCAAGGATTCCACTTCCTCAGCAAGCATGAATCCATCAATGTCGCGGTCTTCTCCATCACTCAGTTCAAGTTCGAGATCTTTGCTGTGCTTACGTAGATCTGTCTTGGACATCTTTGTGAACATGTACATGAAGCCAAACTTTGAGTGATGTTCTCTCAGTTGTTCGAATCTCGTTCCAGGAAGGATGTGTCTAAAATTGCGTCTGACCTGTGTTGTCTTGAATTCTGGCTCGATTTCAAGCTGCTCTGCAATCTCTTTGGCATCTGTTACAGCACTTTGAAATCCACTCTCCCGATATTCTTTCATCCACTTACATGTTCTTTCCAAACTCTCGATGGCAATTGCCAGATGCTTTGAATCACTCTGAAGATCTTTACTCACGTAAGTAGTATAGTGTCAAAATGTGAGACAGAAATGGATCGATTTGAAAATTTCCCCCCTGGACATGCTCTACACCGTCTATGATGCAATCTACCCTTTTGCGGTCACAATGACTGAGCTGCATTGTGGCGGAGTAGTATGACCGGCAAAAGGGGAGAGTGCATCATAGACGGTGTAGAGCATCTCCAGGGGGGGAAATTTTCAAATCGATCCATTTCTGTCTCACATTTTGACACTATACTACTGAGCGTGTAGTATAGCCGCGTTTAGGGAGATGCTCTACACCGTCTTGATGCACTCTCCCCTTTTGCCGGTCATACTACTCCGCCACAATGCAGCTCAGTCATTGTGACCGCAAAAGGGTAGATTGCATCACAGACGGTGTAGAGCAGTGGTTCCCAACCGGTTTTGGCTTATGGCCCCCCTTAGGAACCTTATTTTTTCCCGTGGCCCCCATAAGCATTATTTTCAGTAGGTAATATGCAGATTTAACTCTATTTTACAAAATAACATTTTCCTGTGGCCCCCTTCAAATGTGCCATGGCCCCCAGGGAGCCATATGGCCCCCGGTTGGGAAACACTGGTGTAGAGCATCTCCCTAAACGCGGCTATACTACACGTTCAGAAGTATAGTGTCAAAATGTGAGACAGAAATGGATCGATTTGAAAATTTACCCCCCTGGAGATGCTCTACACCGTCTATGATGCAATCTACCCTTTTGCGGTCACAATGACTGAGCTGCATTGTGGCGGAGTAGTATGACCGGCAAAAGGGGAGAGTGCATCATAGACGGTGTAGAGCATCTCCCTAAACGCGGCTATACTACACGCTCAGTAGTATAGTGTCAAAATGTGAGACAGAAATGGATCGATTTGAAAATTCCCCCCCCCCCCCTGGAGATGCTCTACACCGTCTATGATGCACTCTCCCCTTTTGCCGGTCATACTACTCCGCCACAATGCAGCTCAGTCATTGTGACCGCAAAAGGGTAGATTGCATCATAGACGGTGTAAAGCATCTCCAGGGAGGGAAATTTTCAAATCGATCCATTTCTGTCTCACATTTTGACACTATACTACTACTACTATACTACTACTGAGCGTGTAGTATAGCCGCGTTTAGGGAGATGCTCTACACCGTCTATGATGCAATCTACCCTTTTGCGGTCACAATGACTGAGCTGCATTGTGGCGGAGTAGTATGACCGGCAAAAGGGGAGAGTGCATCATAGACGGTGTAGAGCATCTCCAGGGGGGGAAATTTTCAAATCGATCCATTTCTGTCTCACATTTTGACACTATACTACTGAGCGTGTAGTATAGCCGCGTTTAGGGAGATGCTCTACACCGTCTATGATGCACTCTCCCCTTTTGCCGGTCATACTACTCCGCCACAATGCAGCTCAGTCATTGTGACCGCAAAAGGGGAGAGTGCATCATGGACGGTGTAGAGCATCTCCCTAAACGTGGCTATACTACACGCTCAGTAGTATAGTGTCAAAATGTGAGACAGAAATGGATCGATTTGAACATTTCTCCCCCTGGAGATGCTGTACACCGTTGTAGTAGTATAGTGTCAAAATGTGAGACAGAAATGGATCGATTTGAAAATTCCCCCCCCTAAAGATGCTCTACACCGTCTATGATGCACTCTCCCCTTTTGCCGGTCATACTACTCACGTAGTTGACTTGAAAGAGGAGGTCATACCAGAATATGACAGAAACAATAAATTTAAAATTCTTCATCTCTTTGCAAAGTGATTCTGCTTCGCTTCTTCCTTGAGGATCTTTTGCTTTTTCAGCAATTTCGATAAGTGCATCATAGATCTCGACAGCTTGATATCTTACAGCTTTGACACTTTGCACACGGCATTCCCATCTTGTCTCGCTCAAGGGCTTCACTGAAAACTCTTTCACATACTTGCAGAAGACTGACCATCGATGGGTTGAGGCTGAGAAGAAGACATACAGGCGTTGAATAACCTCGAGAAATGAGATGGCTTGAACACGTTTTTGCCATGTCCCCAAGTAGCAAATTGTAGTTGTGGCATGCGCATGGAGTGAAGAATGCTCTTGAATTCATTTCCGGAAGTCGAGCTTGAACGCCTGATGAGTGGCCCTTCATGTTCGCACCATTATCGTATCCTTGTCCACGAATATCACTCATTTTCATTCCAAGTTCGTGAAGTTCTCTTATCAGTACCTCTAGTAGGTTTTCTCCTGTGGTCTCCATCTCAATGAACTTGATGAAGTGTTCAAAAATTCCCCTTTCAATACCTGATGGTCCATCAGAGACATATCACAAAGTAAAGGACATCTGCTCCTTGTGACTAATGTCGGATGTGCAATCAAGGATCACAGAGAAATACTTTACCATTTTAATTCTGTGTACAATGGTTGCTCTAACTTTGTTGCCCATGAGCGAGATGAGTTCATTCTGGATTCGTTTTCCCAGGTAATGATCATGAATTTCGTTACTGACTATTCTTCTAAGATGGTTTTGCGTGACGGGATCAAATCTTGAGATAAGCTCAACCAGTCCAAGGAAATTGCCATTACTCCGTCTGAAGATTGTATCTACTGATCCTCGGAATGCCATGTTGTGTTCAGCGAGGTACTGTACAATGGCGAGGAGGCGCTCAAACACATTTTTCCACCTAAGCTTCTCCGTATTGATTCGTTCCTGACTGAGTTGATCCACAGTGCAACTTTTGATCAAACGTTGTTCGAGTTCCATCCATTGGAGAGTCGCCTTCAGATGGCCTTGTGATCTTTCGTGCTCAGACAGTCTGGAACTAGTATTCACCCAGTCACAGTCACAGAATCCTCCACCCCAAGGCATTGTTGGAGTTTCCAAATAACTTGCAACAGAAATATAATATCCGTTTCTTAGAGACTGAATAAATCAGCCATTTCCGTATACAAACTTCTCCATTTTCCATCCGTCTCTTGCAATGACTTTGAAAACTTACGGCCATTGTCATCTCTGGGAAAGTTATAGTCTTCCTCACACTGTGGTGGGCCTTTACTTACTAGTAAATCTCTGACTTTTGTGCTGACAGTTTCCGGACATTGACCTGGACCTTTGAGTGCATCCAGAAGCTGATTTTGCAGAATTGGAGTCTGATCCATGGGTTCTTCTTCCCTCTGGATATCACTTTCATCTATCAAAGTTGGTGATGACGCATGTGACGGCACAGGTACATCTAGTTCACTTTCATCTATCAAAGTTGATGATGATGTATGTGATGGCGCAGGCACATCTTGTTCAGTTTCAGCCTGTGGATCGCGTTTCTCTAGAAATTTTTCAAATGACCCATACATACGCTCAAGTTCTGATTTCCGCTTCGCTTCACGCTGTCTCTTCTAGTGACCGCTGAGATATTTCCGAGCAGTATCTCGCAATCTCTTTCGAGGCATCACTGTCAGTCGATATCTGAAATATAACAAAATATATAATTAATACGGAATACTATTGTATATGAATACTATTGTATATGAAGAGTTATTATGACAAGCCATATTTAATTTACCGCTCAAAACCAAAATATTTTTTTATACTGTACTCATATATTTGCGGGGCCCCTAATAGCGCGGGGCCCAAAGCAGCCGCTTTGCTTGCTTTGCCCAAGGCCGGCAGTGCAAACTATATATATATATATATATAAACAAAGGTTATATATATTTAAACAAAGGTTATTAGCAGCAATAGGAAAAAACAGGTAGACAATAATGAAACAATGCTGAAACGACCAAAAACAAAGGCCCCAAGTAAAAATGGGGAAGAAACTATATGTAAATACTATGTGAAAGGAATTTTCAGATATAAGGGAGGAAAATGTATTTACGAACACCCTCCTGTGTGCAACTACTTTTACAATAATTGACTGCAAATTTGGTGGAAAATGCAAATTCTACCATCCGGTCATTTGGAAGACCTACGCAACATATGGAACCTGCCAGTACGGGAGAAAATGCTACTACCATCATCTCCGGACAAGTTCAAAGGACAAGTTCCAAATGACAACAGAAGGAATGTGAGAAAAAAAATGTACCCAATTAGCAAACAAAGCACAAATAGCACACAAAATTTTTTCAACATCTCGGACACCATACGGCTGCTAAGTCTCATACAGCATATGCAGCTGACACAGCTGGGAACCTTCGAACCGGAACGCTTCATGGCAAGAATCAACCAGAACAGGTAGGCGGGAACGGATCCATCTCGGAGGACCACAAGGATACAAAACGTGCGAAACCAAAGTACAACGAACTTAAAATGCACAAGGGACAATGCAAAACAAAGAAAATAAACATTGTCCTGGCAAATATTCAAGAAATAAAACCGAACAATTCTCTAAACAAAGTTTCGTACCTGAAAGGTTTTATGGACGAAACAAGGGCGGAAATCGCATGCCTCACAGAAACACATCTTAAAGATTGCCAAGGAAACTGCGATAACTGCGAACACTGTATCGATAACAAAGAATTGCATATCGATGGATTCAACTTACGAAGAGCGGATAGAACAACGAGATGTGAAGGTGGTTGTGCTTTTTATATACATGCGAGGCATATGACAGAGACGGTAATAAGTAAATCCAACAGCTTCGTGGAAACCTTTGCAGTGAAAATAGAGAAACTAAACGTGCTACTGATAGTCATCTATAGGCCTCCAAACTCTGCAAATGAAAAATTTTCGGATGCCATTGATGATATCAGAACCCTAATAAAGTCCCTAAACTCTCCACCCCCTAATATAATACTCTGCGGCAATTTTAATTTCCCATTTATAAAATACAAAAAGGTAGGTAGAAATATATTTATACAGCAAGATAAGAGGGCAAAAGAGAGGACCAGGACCAAGCAAAAATGCTGATAGTTCTCACAAATGAGTTTATGCTGACACAGGAGATAACAGAAAATACCAGGAAAAATAACTGCTTATATCTGGTATTCACAAATAACATGAACTTGATTGCTATAAAAATAATCCAAACTATTATCTCAGACCAAAATATAATTGAGTTATCAACAAATATGGCGAGAAATTTAAAAGACAATACACCTACGGAAGGAAGAAGCAACTTTGGGGATTTTAACCTAAACTCCAAGACCATAAATTGAGAAGAAATCAGAGCACGCATGGCCCAAATAGAGTAGAGAACAGCTTTAGAGAATAAGACAACTGAGGAAATGCTAACAACTTTGGAAGAAAAAACGTTGAGAATTTTAGAAAAATATGCTCCGAAAGCACAGGCAAAAGGAAAGAAAAACTGGCTAGAGAGACAAAAGAGAAGAATATTCGGCAAAAGAAAGAGAGTAGTGACGAAGTTAGCAAATTGCGGAGACAGCAATGTCAGGAAAGTAATACAAGAAAAACTGGAGAGTATCGGTAGGGAAATACAAACTCTGATAAAGGGCCATACAGACAGGGAAGAGGAAAAGGCGGTAGAAGTAATAAAGGAAAATTCAAACTACTTCTACAGCGATGCGAAAGGAAAACAAAAACGCGCACTACTATCGGGCCCCTAAGGAAAGGGAATAATGAACTAACAGCCGATCTAAAAGAAACATCCGAAACATTGAGAACCCAGTATGAATCGGTCTTCAGTACCCCAAAAAGTGACAAAGCGATACCTGACATAGAGGCATTATTCGAAGAGAAATTGCAAGGAGAATGTATAACAGACTTTGATTTTACCCAAGAAGCTGTAGCGAAAACAATAGGACAAATGAAATCACATTCAGCTGCAGGTCCGGACAAATGGAACGCACTATTAATTAAAAACTGTAAAAATGAAATAGCTACACCCTTATACTGGATATGGAGAAGATCCGTAGACACTGGGGAAATACCGAGCATTTTTAAAAGAGCAAACATTGTCCCAGTATATAAAGGAGGGGATAGATCTCAAGCAAAGAACTATAGACCAGTATCATTGACGTCCCACCTCACCAAAATATTTGAAAGAATAGTCAGAGAGAAAATCTTTGACTTCTTGGAGACACTGGAAAGATTCAACGAAAATCAGCACAGATTCCGATCACGAAGATCATGCTTATCACAACTTATAGAGCATTATAACAATATCCTAGATGCACTTGATGGCAATGAAAACAATGATGTCATATACACGGATTTTGATAAAGCTTTCGACAAGTGCGATCACGGTATAATAGCACATAAAATAAAACATATGGGAATAACAGGCAAAATGGAAAAATGGATCTATAACTTCCTCAGAGAACGACTATAGGTCGTCAAAATTCAAGATGTATTATCATCAGAATCAGAAGTACGCAACTCAGTGCTACAAGGTACAGTGCTGGCCCCACTCCTGTTCAATATCATGCTAACAGAAATAGACCGTGGAGTTAACATCAGTAGTTTAGTAACATCATTTGCGGACGATACAAAGATCAACAGAAGAATCATCGAGGCAAATGAAGTGGAGGCCTTGCAGAGGAACACAAACAAAATAGACAAATGGTCAGAAGACAACAATATGACATTTAACACCGAGAAATTTCAGCTCTTGAGATATGGTAGAAATGAGGAAATTAAACAGACTGCATATTATGCTCCAGATAGACAGGAAATTCAAAGAAACACGAAAGCGGTCGACTTGGGGGTAATAATGACCGATGATGCCAAATTCGAGACACAAAATCAGATAGCAATAAACAAAGCAAAAAGAGTCGCGTTACAGGTACTAAGAACGTTCAAAAGGAGGGACAAGACAGTAATGATTCCCCTGCTAAAAACACTGATTATACCAAAACTTGAATATTGCTTAGGAAGAAATTAATAAACTAGAAGAAATGCAGAGACATTTCACAGCCAAGATTGATGGCTGCAAAGAACTCAACTACTGGGAAAGACTACGTAAACTAAATCTGTACTCCCTGGAAAGAAGAGAGAGGTATACCATAATCTACATATGGAAAATGATCGAAAAACTGGTATCAATCCTCAAACTAAACCCAATTACCATCCAAACAAAGCTGGACAATAGGAAAGGCAGCATATGTAGTGTTCCCAAACTAAGGCCAGACAAGGTACCTCCTCAACACTGAAGGAAAATAACTTGGTTGTCAGAGGGCCAAGACTTTTTAACCAGCTTCCTAAGGACCTCAGAGACGTTGCAGGGGTCAAACTTTAAGTCTTCAAGAGAAGACTAGATGCCTGGCTCGAGAGCGCAAGAGAGCAACTCGTTCCTCCACCAAGCCAGGCCTAGAGGTGGAGCCACCAGCTTGACCTTCCTGTGAAGAGAGACCAACGCACGAAACCGTAAAGAGGTTAACGAGGTTATATACAGTATGTATATATACACTGTATATAACCTCGTTAACCTCGTTACGGTATATATATATATATATATATAACCTTTTGTAAACCTTCGGTTTGCTTCCGCCCGAATTGCTCATTCTGACGAAAGTCAAGCTTTTCACTCCACCTTAGACCTACAGTTTAACGTGGAATCCGAACCAAGCCCCACCAGAGGCTGAACTAGGCTACCCAGGGTGCCCATTTGTCTACCAATCACTTTCTTTATTGTGTGGAAGGATGAACAGCTGGGATTTGCTACGCGCCGCCTGCCGTCACCGGGTCTCGAACCCGGGGCCGATGGATTCGTATTCATCGCCGCTAACCACTACACCACCGAGGTGCATATATATATATATATATCTGGTCGGGTCGGCAAAAAACGGGAGACCTCGAACTTTGGCTTTAAAATCCAAAGTTATGGTCAGATTTCAATATTTTTTAACTCCCCACAACTAACTAAATTTCCTATACGGGGAGCGGATTTCAAAGAAAACTAATAAAAATTACGGATTTATTGAACATTTCTTTATGACACTGGAAATTCTCCATTTACACTACGACTGCATTTTCGGGTACGCAAAAAAAAAGGGGAGACCTTTTAAATCCTTCATATCTAGGAAAATACGGTACATAGAACCATGAAATTTTAGTATGTTAGTACTTGGTAATTTTATGGTTTGTGTGCCATCTTTTAGCATTTTAGCTGAGAAATTGGATTTATGGCGAATATTCCAGAAAAACCTTGCTACTCATAAGATCAAGTTGATAACACTGGTATGCATCAATTTTGCTGTCAAGGGTTTTGTAAGTGATTCTTATAGAGTTTTTCCTGCTGATTTCGAATCTGCAATCCGTTTTTCTCAATCAGCTCAGGTTATCCGGCTATGGCCTCATAAGTAAAATAGAATTTTTCGTGATTTTGTCAAAGCGGAATTGGAACAGTAACATCTATCATCACTTGTTTCACTTGTATAATATCTTTTTTTACTTTTCAGGCATATAGATAAAATATTTCATAATGAATAGAGCGTGTAAAAATGATCCCAATAGATTCTGTTACATATGTGGGACGGTTACCATGCCAAATAACCAGTCCCAAATCACTAAATTTGTGAAGACAATGTATAGAGCATACTTTGGAATTAAGCTACGGGACCAGGACAAAAATTTCGCCCATCATATGTGCTGCAAGACGTGCATTGAAAATTTGAGAAGATGGAGCAAAGGCAGAGCGAAATCTTTGCCTTTTGGAATTCCCATGATTTGGAGAGAAGGAAAGGATCACGTGACAGATTGCTATTTCTGCATGACAAACCTCCAAGGTGGGCTTATAAATTTATTTTTCTTAAATATTTTGAAATCCTCGTATGAAACTTGACATAATATTCACCATAATGTGATATTCACCATATATAGCATAATATTCACCATAATGGTAATCATACATTTACATATACATATTGTTATAGAAAATACATTTACACATACATATTGTTATACAAGTTACATTTACATATACAATGATTGTATATTTTCTTTCTTTTATTCATATTGTCCCCGAAGGGACAATATGAATGAAAAAGAAAGAAAATATACAGACTCCATCGACCTATTTCATATCTTACAGACCGCAGCCTTCCCTCACGAGCCGCCACTGTCTGAATGCTTCTTCTATTTCACATGCAAGTTTTATATCCATGTTTCTGTGTTTCTATTTTCAGGAGTTAACAAGAAGAATAAACACATTGTTGTATACCCTGACATTCCTTCTGCTATGAGACCTGTACCCCATGGTCCTGGAATTCCAATACCCGACCCACCTCAAACCCTGGACTTCGATGATTCTGATGATGAATCAATGACCAATGCCAATGACCAGTCCCAGTCGTATATACCTCAAAATACCGCTTCAAATGAGCCGAGGCCTCTCAACCAGGCCAAACTTAATGATCTTACCAGGGATTTAGGACTTTCCAAATTAGCTGCCGAGATCTTGGGCTCACGACTTCGAGAGGACAACTTGCTGGCTCCGGGAACAACATTCTCTTGGTATAGGAAACGAGAGGAAGAATTCCGCAAGTTTTTTGCAGTGCACGAAAATACCTCTTCCTTAGTGTACTGCTGCAATGTTGAGGGGCTAATCGAATCCTTGGGCCTGCCATATAACGCATCAGAATGGAGGCTATTTATAGACTCGTCTAAACGAAGTTTGAAAGCAGTACTTCTCAACATTGGGAATAGGGTTGCATCAGTCCCTGTAGCACATTCCGTACAACTTACTGAGAGCTACGATAAAATGAAAATTTTACTGGATGCTCTCGTATACGACCAACATAACTGGAGGATCTGTGGAGATTTGAAGGTAATACTAATATCATAAGTAAACTATTGCTATTGACTATGTTGTTTTTCCAAAAGTTATTTGAGAGCGTAAAAGAACACTTAACTTCCCCACAGAAGTGATACAGTCCAATGCATAGATTTTTTTATCTGATAGAACAAATTCTCTAAATTCTTTAAATATTTTCTTTTTTTTTCAGATTGTGGCATTTGTATTGGGAATGCAAGGGGGATACACGAAATACCCATGTTTCCTCTGCAAATGGGATAGCCGAGCGGATGAGAAGCACTATGCACAGCGTGAATGGGCATCCAGAGAGAATTTTGAACGTGGGTCGCATAATGTCGTTTCAGTGCCCCTTGTACCACCAACAAAAATTTTGCTCCCACCACTTCATATTAAGCTGGGCTTGATGAAAAATTTCATCAAATCAATGAATAAGGAGGGTTCAGCATTTCGATATCTCGAGAGTAAATTTCCTCATATATCTGATGCTAAACTAAATGCTGGGGTTTTTGATGGTCCTCAAATTCGAACTTTGATCAAGGATACTCAGTTCGAAAACGCAATGACTCCAACTTAGAAGAATGCCTGGCAGGCATTCAAATCAGTTGTCACTGATTTTCTTGGCAAGCGTAGAAGTCCAGAATACGAGTCCGTTGTCGAAAACTTGATGGAAGCTTTCAAAGCTCATGGGTCGCGCATGTCCATAAAAATGCACTTTTCGTGGTCCCACTTGGACTATTTTCCTGAAAATTGCGGGGATTATAGTGAGGAACAGGGTGAACGATTTCACCAAGATATCAAAATAATGAGAGGTACCAGGGAAACTGGGATATCAATATGCTGGCGGACTATTGCTGGTGTTTGAAGCGAGACGTGCCCGAAGAAAAACACAGACGGAAAGCCAAAAAAACTTCCTTCCTTCCTCAATAAACGTTTTTCCATATTCATTGTATGAATAAAAGTATTTATTCACACAATGTTTTCATTTTTCACGAGTGTTCTTATAATATTACTCGTATCTACAGTGTTTAAGCTAAAAAAATCAATAAATTTGGGGATAAAATTGGACTTATAATAAATGGCCAATAGAGAAAAAACCTGATCTGATTGAGGAAAACCAATGTCATTGTCGAATTCAGCATGGTCGAATTATATAATATGAGTTGAAAAAACCCTCACAGCAGACAAAAAAAATTTCATATGCATACCAGTGTAATTAAAGCGATTTTAATTAACGTAAGCCAACTGCAGGAGGTTTGGACAAGCTTCTCAAGAAAATCGATAAAACAGGAGATATCAAAATGTAGTGAATACTCTTATTTTAGTTTCAAGATAAATGTTAATTTTACCGTCTTGAATTTCGGAATAGCTATAAATTCATTTTAAATTAGTTACCCATCATAATTCAATTGTAAACCACATTAATACTAATTTTATGTATACTGTATTATTTTATTGTATGCAAACATAATTAATTATATATCACAATTGTCAGTTAATTATTTATATTCAAATAATTATTTTAATCTAATACCATGTCCATTTTGCAAATAAATTTGGTACTGTCGCAGTTTCGCCTAACGGACTCAATACGGCTAGTGAGATAATCAGTGGTTGGCACTTAACCAGCGGCAGTGCTTATGGCTACATCATCCAGGTTAACCTATACCGGATAGATGCGCTACGGTCCCAAGCCGTAGCTTGCCTAGGCCCGACGACGACGAAAACCAACAATTGGTGACCCCGGAGTTGGATTACCCCCTTTTACCCGAACGACTAGGACTAGACTGTAACGTCGTTCGTGCCCATCACCCCCTTCACCCGAGCGACTAGGACCAGACTGTAACGTCGCTCGTGCCCTCTGCCCCTCACCCCTGCCCGTGCGCTTTGTGCCTGCGCTCGTCTCAACCTCCACTCCTTCATTGGTAACTTGTCGTCTTGCTTGTACGTCAGCAAGCATAGGAGAAGATGCCTGACGACGCTGGTGCCATCTCCCACTTGAGCGTAAAGCTCCCCGTCTTCTGGCCGGGTGATCCATTTATTTGGTTCCACCAAGTGGAATCACAATTCAACTTGGGAAGGATCACCGCTAGCAGGACAAAATACGATCATGTTTTGTCCTCTCGACCAGCGAGCATCATCTCTGAAGTCCGTGACGTCATCGTGTCTACTTCCACGAGTGAGGACCCATACAACGATCTGAAGTCTGCCATCCTGTGCCGCACCACTGTCTCCGAGCGTGAGAAACTACATCAGTTAATCTCAAAAGAAGAACTTGGAGACCGTAAGCCCACTCAAATGCTGAGGGCTATGCAGTGCGCTCTAGGCGAACGCGCACAAACCTTCGATAAGGACATCTTTAGAGTGTTGTTCTTGCAGAAACTTCCTCCATCAGCTCAGCGTGTCTTGGCCACTATGGATCCTGTTACTCCAGTTGATAAACTAGCAGAAACTGCCGACAAAGTAGTGGAGATTGACACAGCTCCGGTCAACAACGTGAACACACAATCGGAACTGGAGTTGAAAGTGGAAGAGTTAAGTCAACAACTCAACCACGTTTGTTCTCTGCTACAAAATCAACGTCAAAGAAGCCATTCTCGGTCAAGATTTACGAAGAGGCATCGTTCGAGTTCCGGGAAGATCTGCTTCTACCACTCTAAATTTGGAAAGAAGGCTAGGAAGTGCATCTCCCCTTGCAATTTTTCGTCGGAAAACCCCAGCAGCGAGTCCTAATGGCGTCTAGTACTCGCACTGCCAACCTGTTATTCATAAAGGACAGGAACTCTGGTGTCAATTTCTTGGTCGATACCGGAGCGTCAGTCAGTGTATTCCCTCAAAAATCTGGTCATACGCACTCGGAATCTCCGCCTCTATACGCTGCTAACGGTTCACGCATACCCACGTACGGTACTCAGTCGCGTGAACTAAACTTGGGCCTTCACCGATCCTTCAAGTGGATTTTCATCTGTGCTCAAGTGCAGCATCCCATAATCGGCGCTGACTTCCTCCAGCATTTCAAACTCCTGGTGGATCTTGACAAGCGACGCTTATGCGACCAGGCCACACTGCTTTCTGTTCTTGCCAAACAGGTTGCCCTTCCGGACGCCTCGAACTCTGCACTTTCCCTCGTTCCCCCTAATTCCATGTACCAGTGCCTTTTCCAGCGATATCCAGGAATTCTTCAACCGATGCAGATGGGTGATACCATTAAGCACACCATTACCCATCACATTACAACAAAAGGTCCCCCTGTGTTTGCAAAACCCAGACGTCTTGCCCCGGACAAACTGAAAGCTGCCAAATCGGAATTCCAGCTTATGATAGATCTTGGGATAATAAGACCTTCCAAAAGCAGTTGGTCCTCTCCCCTACACCTGGTCCAGAAGAAGTCAGGAGACTGGAAACCATGTGGGGATTACCGGTTTTTGAATTCGACAACCATCCCGGACCGATATCCGGTACCAAATGTCCAAGACTTTACTTCTCTTCTCCACGGCAAATCTATCTTCAGTAAAATAGACCTCGTTAAGGCTTTCCACCACATTCCCGTAGAGCCTTCGGATATTCCCAAGACTGCAGTTTGTACACCATTTGGGTTATTCGAATTTGTGAAGATGCCGTTCGGGCTACGGAATGCTGCGCAAACCTTTCAGAGGTTTATAGATGAGGTCACCAGAGGCTTAGACTTTGTTTATGCCTACATTGATGATTTGCTTGTGGCCAGCTCAACGGAAGAGGAACATAAGGTATTAAATTTGGCCACCAAACAGTCCTGATTTAAAACAGTCCTGAGTTAAATCCTGTCGATTACCGCCGTTGGGAAAATTTGTCACAGAGGATTTATCGGGTCAAAGCAAGAAATGTCGCTCATTTACCACAGCTCCTTCTGGAACAATGGGGTGAGCTACCACAAAAACAAATCAATAAAGCCATAGATGAGTTCCGTCCCAGACTGAAAAAGGTTGTAGAAGTTCGTGGTAAACATATAGAGCAGTTTTTTTAACATCAAGATAGCACCATATGTGAGTACTTTATAACTTTTTATCTGCACATACAATGCAGTAGTAGTGTAAATGGAGAATTTCCAGTGGCATAAAGAAATATTCAACAAATCTGTAATTTTCATTAGTTTTCTCTGAAATCCGCTCACCATATAGGAAATTTACTTCATTGTGGGGTGTGAAAAAATATTGAAATCTGACAATAACTTTGGATTTTACAGCCAAAGTTCGAGGGAAGTCTCCCCTTTTTTTTGCCCACCCGATATATATATATATATATATATATATATATATATATATATATATAATAAACAGGAACACCAGAGAAAATACAAACATCCTTCAAGGTTTAATAGTACCAACGTTTCGGAATGCTTAAGGAATTCTACCCACAACTATGTATAAAAATTATATTCACCCCGTCTAAATCGATTTACCATTTATTTAAATACAAGGATGTTATTCCTACACTTCTTAAGTCATCCATAGTTTATCAATACAAGTGTGACCACTGTATGGGGTCATATATAGGAAAAACTAAAAGACATTTAAAATCTCGTATTTACGAACATCTCGGTAAATCGGTCCGTACAAATTTACCCCTTGGCAAACCACCTAATTCTCTCATACGTGATCACTCGCACAACAATGACCACCCAATTTCACAGTCTAATTTCGCCGTACTTGCTGCCGGAAGCTCTGACCTTAAGCTTAAAATTATGGAGTCTTTGTTTATTTATAAACTAAAACCAGACCTAAATTCTGACGAATCATCGATAGATCTGCTATGTTTTGGTTAAGGTACTAGTTTATTTCATTTACGTTTCAGTTTTAATGCTTTTACTTTTTTTTTTTTTTTTTTATAATTTTAACTTTTTAACTTTACATTTATTTACCTTTTAGTTTTAATGTTTTACATTTTGTTAGCCCCTTTTTATAATATTTTTTTTTTAAGTTTATTTTAAATTGTTATTAAGCAATTTGTATTTTGTATGTGATTTGGAATTTTATTGTTTTAGCCCTGAAGATGGAATTAGTGCATTCCGAAACGTTGGTACTATTAAACCTTGAAGGATGTTTGTATTTTCTCTGGTGTTCCTGTTTATTATTAAACTGCGTTTTCCGCGCCACCAATCAATAGCCGATATATATATATATATATATATATATATATATACGCACACACAGTGTATATATAACAACTATTCATGCCCCACGGTATCCAAAGTGTACAGTATCGTAGGTGTCCAGCACCTGGTACCGTTTCTTGTAGGTGTTTCGACACACCTTCTTTCCCCTAAGTTCGTTCACACCACCCAACTTCTGTGCGAGGAAGTTATGAATTCTTATAACCAAGTGCTTTGTCATCTTCTAAACTCACTAGATCTTTGAGTGACTACAGGTATGTTTGTGACACTTGACGTATCCATAGATCTCTGTTCTGTTGTATCTTATTATCTAAGTGTTACCCATATTCGTGATTTCCATGACATCTTTATCGACGCCGTTGGCGTAGTCCCACACTTCTTTATAACTTTCACCTAGATGGACGTTTCCCTTTTCTGTATTCTTTGCAAATTTCTCCCAAAGTTTATTTATGCACAACTTTGCACTAAAGCGCTTTCCAGGGTTTCGTACAATCTGGCTCCGTTCAAGCTGTATACCATCATGATCATGGTAACGCTGGATATATGCTGTTTTTTCGTCTTCGGTCTCAACGCCGCTCCGGTAATGTAGAGGGTGAAGAGGTTGGGGAGCTTCTGGAACCTCCATACTTCATAAATCTTCAGTATTCTGTAACCTTGACGAATGGCTAGGGACAGCTGACGAAATGTATAATCGCCTCTGATCTTCCCCTGATTGAATATATGAGTACAGTCCCCATTGCTCTCCTCTACACACTTCACACAAAGAGGGAACATGAGCTTATGGTCTATGACAACAGGTAAGACAGGCATCCATAATTCGGAGGGGAGAAGTACATCAACAATGGAAAGTCCAAAATAGTTCTAATTCAAATTAGTTGAGAAGTCCTCGACGGTTGGTTGTGTAGGACCCACCAGTTTTACAGGTGCGCCTACAGGATATGGGTTCTTCTTCATAACGTAGCGATATAAAGAACAGAAATCATAGTAATGGAGTTTCACGCCGTTCGTAGGTGGAAAGTATATGTTGAAGGGGTTTGTGCGCCCACCAAACAAGTTATCTCCACATTTTAGAGGTTCCCTTTTTTTTCTCGACACTGGTCATCACCCTCCATCCGCGTATCTTATTCATGTTTCCACAACACCTTGTGTGTGAACTGAGAGCTTATAAGTTGGTCTCAGGTACGGGTCCATGCAATTCTATCAGCGGAGTATCTCCCATGGATATCTCCTGTGACTCCACACTCATCACGTGAATATCCTTGCTGCCAACAACTGTTAAAAGAGTTCACACCAGTGTGAAGGTCCTCACTTAAACCGTCTACCTAAAAAACACGGCCCTTAATCTTAATTGCCATTTCACCCGTGTTGCGAGCATGTTTTATTAAAACTCCTATCTGCTGTTCTAGGCTTCTGAACCATTAAATAGCCTTATACCCATAACTACGAGGAACGTTACGGGGGATGACAGCCAGGCTGTCTTTAGGCATAAAGTTATTCTTGAATATAGAGAAGCACAATAAAGCGATCGTGGTTGCGGCTTGTAGTTGATCGCAATTGAATCGGTACATCCTTCTCAAGGACTGGAAACATACTTTCAGCACACGCACATCACTCATACAATAACGCTCGCATTCATCCACTATATTGTAAGGATTGATATCATTAAAACTATTGTAGTACCTCTCAAAATCTTCTTGCTCACTAACACTTATACTGTCATAGTGAAAGTAATATTTGGTGGTGGTGGGGTTCTACGTAATTTAAAGTGACGCCGGTGAGGAAAGTGTAAGAGAAATACTCTTAAAATTTCGGCATCCACGCCCATTACTTTGGGTAACTTGGCTAATTTACAAGGCATGAATAACTATCTTTAAACCGAACATTATTCCTTATCTGCATTTGTATAAGTTTGTTACCTCTTTTCAAAGTGTCACCCGTGAATATCTCTGAGGACGCATGTTCAAGCAGCACCTTATAAAGAAACTGTGTATCAAATTTTGCAGCGTTATGTGCGAGAATGTACACAGCCATTTTTTTTAATATATCCGACGGCTTAACAACATAATTCACAGAGAGTTTCATGGGCGTGTCTCTTACCGTCACAAAAATTTTCGCTTGGTACATTTACGGCATTCATCACACTCAACGTTCATTCACACGTCACAGATAGTCTGGCTTACGAGTAAATTGGGAATGACCTCCTTTGTCTCAGGGTTCGTGTAAATCTTTATGTCGTAGTATACAGTTATACAAGGTTCATTTTTAGGCTGTGCAATAGGGTGGAGCGAAAAATACTTTTTTTCTAGTATGAAGTTCTAATAGTGATTAAAAGTTGCATTTAGTGGACGGTATATACCTGCCAAAATATGAGTTCATTTGTTTAATATTTTCAGCTGCCACCAGGGGGCTAAAGGTAACACAATTTTGGGTAAAAAGGAAAAAAATGCTTCTACTTTAGGTTTATCAAACTATTATAAAATTTTATCTTAGAATTATCTAATAGTTTGATTAAGATTCGTAAATGATAAGAATTCGTTTTATAAAAAGGCCTTTTCATATGCTTAATATCGTCAGCTGCCACAAGAGGGCTGAATTTAACTTAAAAATGACAATTAAGTATGATTCTGTATTTACTTGAAAAAGGGAACAGTAATAAATTAGGATGTCTCTCCTCCTTTATACTGGCTTGAGACAGTTAAGAAACGTTATTTCGTGCCTTAGCGGAGTTACCACCCTTTCTCCAACCAACCTCCCTCTAGAAAGAGTTCTTGCTGAAGACTATTTAGTAATTTGCTTTTGTGTCAAATTTTGGCTGTTTTTTCCTTGATTCTAATGTAGCACGAATCCAACCGTCTCTATTTGTAGGTCCGCAGACTGATCCAGCAGCGTCTGTAACGAGCTTGACGCATCTCTCTACGGCTTGTGTATGACATGGAAACTGAAATAATTCTGAATGAAGAGTAGTACCATGTTTGATGCATGATTCAATATCATCAAGAGAAACTCCTTTGGTTATCGGTGGTTCTGCTATCTGAAAATCTTGCCACATAATGAGATCTGTATAGTCTTTGGCATAAAAATTTATTTCTGGCACCTTAAAATACCTGATAACATCTGTTCTTGAATGCATGCCCTTGCTTTTATGATACGCCTAAATCCCAACTGACGCACATGCTCCCTTTCATCAGCTATCATTGCAATGAGAATGTTTTCTTGATTTGCGTAATATGCATTTCGCTGAATGACTGAGTCATGTACTCTCCTAAGCTCTTCACGGAGATACCGGCTTCTTGTAATCATATGCCACATATGTTTAGCACCATATTGGCATAATGGTTTACGCTTTATCTGAAACCACATTGGTGCGTATACCCTAACAATGAAAGTAGCTAATTCTTGTAAATTGCCTGAAGGATTCTCTGTGCTTGCATATAACCGCAGAGTCCTGTTTGCTGTGGTGAGCCACCTTGAATGTGATATATTGCCTGGACTCTTATGACTAAGACTCTTTGAGAATGTTCCACTTGATATAGCCTTGTGAATTTCAAGAAGGTATTTCTGGTCAGTACTTATGTCATCTACATCAACTTCACACATGTCCTCTTGAATTTCAATGGGTTTGAAGTTAACTATGGGAAGCTTTTCACAGTCTGAAAGTGCTCGGCCAATTTCTCCTGAAAATGCTCTTGATCCAGTAGTGGTACCATCCAAGTGATGAAACAGATGGCGCAATGGAAGTTCATTAAGGTGTAAAAGGCATATCAGCCACTGCAATGGCTTATTAAAGGCTTCTTCCAGTAATCTTATTGTGCCTCCAATACTACCAGTGTTAACCACTGTCGAATCACACCCAACTGCAACGATGTTCCCTATATCAACATTCCTTTCTTTCAAGCAATTCACTAGCGCTGTGCAAATGTATTTAGCTTTGCCACTGGAAGGTGTCACATGTGCAAAGTACAGAGAGTGTGGTTCAGATATTATGCTGATATGCTCTTCGCGTTTGGTTCTTTGGTGGTTAGAGCCATCACTCTCCTGGACTTGAATCATTGTTTTATCCTTTCTGCCATCAAAGTATAATCCCCGCATGGTTTTTGGCTCTCCTATCTGTTGTAGTTCCTTTCTCTGTTTTTGCCTTTCACGTCTTAGCTTACTTCTGTCTATAATATTCCCTTTGTCTTCGGGAGTAACAACTTTAAGATCTGCCAATACTGCAGAAGCAATAGGAGCCCCAGCTCTGTCCGACATTTTAAATCTATCACAAGTAATTGCTAATGAAGGCAGTGGCTCACGCATCTGTTGTTCTGATATTACATATTGAGTCGAGGTTGTATCTTCCTCATTATCTTCAGATATCTCTTCTAGTTGTTGAAGTTCACTTGTCTCTGTTTCGATTTGTAAGTTGGACGTATTGGTTATAGCAGCACTAGTTGTTTGTGAGGATTCCAGACGTGCTTTTTCCATTTCCTTTCGATGTTCTCTTGCTTGTAATCGTCTTGTTGTGCTATGTCAATGCTTCCTATCACCATTATTCTGCGTGTTCGTTGGTCATTTAAAAAATCCTGCTCTTTTGGAGGGACTTTCTTACTCTTTTCACATGAGCATCTCCTAAACTCCTTACATTTGCAGGTGCAGATGTCAAACAAAGTGCATTTTGAAGCGTTTTCAAATTCTTCAAGCTGATTTTTGTACTTAGGCTGATCCTTGCGTGACTTGTATGGCTTTAATAAGGACCTGTATTTATCATGGTACACTCGCATCATCTGTAAAACGCGTGTATGTGAAATTATTGGCAAAGAGGCCTTCTTCCAAATATTTTCTACCTTTTTGGAAACTGCCTCTGCTATTTCAGAAAATGAAGGCTCCTTGTTATTCATCTGCTCCTTCACTAAATGTTTTGTGAACAGGTAATCTTTCATAATGCAGTTATAAGTTGGTAGTTGCATATCACTCATCTCACAAGGTACTTCAAATATGGCACACTTCATATGTTCTCTAGTGAAATGTTTATATTTAGTATTTGATGCCGTAATATTTTTAAGAAAAATTCACAATCACAAAATATCCTGTAACATCAAAACATTATATAATTAATATATATAATATATTTTATAAGTATATATAATATATTATATAAATATATAATATATTATATAAATAAACTAAAATTATATAATACATTATAACAAGCATTTTATAATAAAATGAATATTATCTCTATATAAATCACTTTAAAATAAAGTTTTATAATATTCCGATCATATTAAAAAACTCTCCGATCAACTGAGCGACTAGGCCTACTACCTAAGAAGACAAGTGTTAACACACTGTTCTAGTGACTCACAGAAAGAAATTCCTTCACTCCAAAACCCTCCCCCACAACACTCCCCAAACCCTCCCCCACAACATTCAGTGTAGTCTCAACATGACTCAGTTACTCTAAATTGTGTTAACTTCAGCTCTCTTGTGGCAGCTGAAGATATTAAGCATATGAAAAGGCATTTTTACAAAACGAATTCCTATCATTTAAGAATCTTAATCAAACTATTAGATAATTCTAAGATAAAATTTTATAATAGTTTGACAAACCTAAAATAGAAGCATTTTTTTCCTTTTTACCCAAAATTGTGTTAACGTTAGCCCCCTGGTGGCAGCTGAAAAGTTTAAACAAATGAACTCATATTTTGGCAGGCATATTTCGTCCACTAAATTCAACTTTTAATCACTATTAGAACTTCATACTAGAAAAAAAGTATTTTTCGCTCCACCCTACAGTGTGCATCTTTCATATAATAAACATGCTTTACACCATCCGCCTTAATTTCTCATGGCATGTAGAGCAATGAATTTCATCACGTTTATGTAGTATGAACTCCACACTATCATTCATTGTGTGAAGCATTCCACACTCAAAAATTCTTATTTTCTTGCACGTTCCATTTGATTTATGGAAATCAAAATATTTATTATTAAAAAACATACGTTTACATACATTACAATATCCCCTATCGTCTTCAACTTCTCGGCTTTCGCATCCAGGGCTTTTACACTGGTCGCAAATCATGTGGCAATCCTTATAATGTTTCAGTAGATCATTCGTAAACTCGAAACATCCTTTACACTAATATTGATGCCTACCATACTTACAACTTTTTTAGTAACTCGCGTAAAGCGCTCTTATATTGCGAATGGGAAGGTACTTTATCCCCTTCAAGCCTAAAATAAGTAAAGACTTTGTATGGTCGCTCACACTGCTTTTGAAAACGTACACAGCCCTGCCAAGTTCATACTTAGTTAAAATCAAGCCCGGAGTCTTAGTTACGTTCCGCGCACCCTGCACAACCTTGGGCATCCAATTTTTTTTACCGCTATATTTAACACGGCGAACATATGAGCCAAGATTATTGCTATAAAGCCACAGCATCGATCGAGAATACTGTCTTTTGTATATTTGGAAGCTGTTAAAGTTAAGTGTATAAGGCGTGGCCGTATGTCCCACGACATGGTAAACATGATCTGCATCGATCTTGAAGTTCTCCACGTTAAACTTTGTTCCACTCTGGGTCGGGTGAGCAATACGTTCCAAAATATAATCAATATCTTCTACAGCCAGTCGTCTGTTGGGTATTACTATCCAAAAGTCATCTCCATCACCATCGTTTCACCCGAATCCGAGAGCCAGCCTTACCGTGGACTCGCTCCCCTCACTGATCTGAAGTGCAAACTCTACGATATGCTCAACTATGCTATGTAGTCCGTGTTCAGCACCATTGTTATACACAACTTGCGGATCGATTCTGACGTCATAGTTTTTCACCAGTGCGAGAGTGGTGTTAACGTTGCGCGCTAGCTCGACTGATATACCTCTATCTGCAGGTTGAGGCATTGTTCATGAGGTGGAGGGTAAAGCGGAAGGGGGTATTCAACCGGGAGAAGTGGAAGCATGTTTATTTGGAGTTGGCGACTGTTGGTGGTGTGGCGTAAGACGTGGAGGGTTGAGGATCCATTACATTTTAAGAACTTGCTGAGGATGTAATACTTGGCTTGTTCGTAGAGAATTTTACACGCTTACACAGCATCCCTTACGTAGAAAGTGTTTATATTCTGAGGCTTTTGTCTTGGTGCATCCGTTTTTTCCAATTGGAGACATGAGGGATGTTGTTCATGAGGGAGCCGGAATGGTAGGTTCAGGAACGCTAACGGATGTAGAGTTGGAGTTTTGCACGCTGATGCAAGGAGCGCAGTCTGTTGCCTCAATAATTAAAACGTCATCATCATCCTCGTCAACATCCACGACACGTGGCTATTCTCGTTGAGGGTCGGTGGTGTCATCATTCACGAGTCTCAAACAGAATATAATGTCGGTGAATATAAGGTGTAGTTCTTTAAAATTTTTATATTTGGTAAAGGTATACCTTAACAGTGTGCCGTGTTAGAGAAGGATTCTGTGGAAAAATTCAGATATATTATATCCGGCCCTACAGCGTGTAGTAAAACCGTGTTTATGCTTAAAATTATTAAAGATAAAGGCGAACTGTTCTCAAAACCTGTACATAAAGTTATATGGTGTTATTGGACATAGTAAGCCGTCTTCAATGATTATTAAGACATTATTTCATTCCACAAAGGTTTTTATGACGTTTGCTCGATAGAGAGCGACGAGCACGCGGTTATTATAATTGATTATTTCATGTTAGAAAAAAATAAAGCGTTTACCCACGAATAAAGTTCACCCAACGTCAGGCGGACAAAGACAGCTTCGCCCAACGGAGCTATTTTACAATTTGTATTGTTTGTAGTAAAATATAATAAATTATTTTGAGCATCTACTCAGAACACGACAGTACAAAATTTTATATTCTTTAGTAAATTCGAGTGAAAGCAATTTACAAAGCAATTTACAAAAATACCACAGCCATAAAAAATTTGAGCATCACATCCAAAGTCAGTGACACCAAATTTGTGAAGTTGCAATCAAAATGTAAGAGATTCGTGAGCTTAAAGTAAATAAGTTCTCGCTGCTTATAAACTTCTGTTTAAAGGTAGGATGAGAGATAATTTTGTGCAAAACTTGTTTAAAACATAAAGGCGTTTCCTACAAAAATCATGGATTAGTCTGAAAAATGCATCATGCAAAAAGGTAAATCTCTTTTGTGCGAGTAACAATAAACCTTAAAAAGAAGAGGTCAAGTAAGTAGTATACCCACAAAAATGACAAGTGCAAATGCAACTGGATGGTATATGATCAGTATTGATTATTGTAACAGCACCATGCAATACTGCAAGTGGGTGGGGGAAGGGTTCATGTATGAATGGGGATCAGGGGTTGACCCTCCAAGGAGGGAGTGGGGCAACCTAACTTAACATGTAAGTATTTGTTTGTATGTATGTGTTTGCATGTTTGCATGTGTATATCTAGTTTGTGTATGTATTTATGTATATATATGTATATGTATTACTGAGGAAGGACTGCAAAGAATGGTCAATAGCTTGACAGCAACGGCGGAAGAATTCGGAATGAGAATTAATAAGACCAAGACAAAGGTAATGAAAATTGCAAGAAGGAAAGGAGCACAAATGAACCTAACGATAGGAAATCGGACCTTAGAAGTTGTGCAGTTTAAATATCTGGGAAGTTTATTAACCAACAATGGAGATTGCAATAAAGAAGTAAGATCTAGAATTAGTATGGGTAAAGTGGCTGTTGAGAGACAGAAAAGACTACTTACAAGCAATGTTCCCTCTAATTTTTTTTAGTTCGTGTGCGCAAGAAATTTTCGTTGTGCATACATTTAGATTCATGGTGAAAAATTGTGCAAACTTTTCTGAGCGCTATTAGCTTCAAAATTAAATATATATAAACATTAAATACTTAATAAATATTATTTGCATAAGGTGATAGCTTGATCATTACGGTACTATTAAATGGATATTAAAAATCTGTTTACAATATTATATATTCTTAAAAAAGAAAACATTTTATCCATTCTAAAAATATGAATAAAATAAAAAATAGTAAAATAAAACTCAACAAAATAAAGACATAAAATAAAAATAACATTAATTGAAAATTACTATTTTAGTTATCATTTCTCAAAACAATTTTTAGCATTTAGCAATTTAAAATAGATTATCGAGATTAATACATGATTTTATCCATTCACAAAATAGGAATAAAATAAAAAATAATAAAATTCAATAAAATAAAATATAATCAAAACATTAAATAACATTAAATGAAAGTGCCTTTCATTTAAGTATGATTATGATTTCTCCCTACGATCTTTAGCATTTGCCCATTCCAAATAAACTCTATAAAGATTAATACATCTGTCATCATTCAGGTAACTTTTAATTCGCATGAGCATGTCCAAATGATTTTCTTTCAAGCGGTTTCTTAATTTGTTCATTATAGAATTCATTAAACTGAAATTTTTTAAATTACTTCATTTACTGTCGTGACTTATGATACGCCTGAGCCTGTGCGCATTTTATTTTGCTGTGTGCGCGGGTTTCACAACGCGTGTGCGCGCGCACACGCGCACACCTTAGAGGGAACATTGCTTACAAGTAAACTGAACCTGAAGCTGAAGAAAAGGTTAGTAAAAAGCTTGATATGGAGTGTGATACTGTATGCAGCAGAAACATGGACACTGAAAGCAACTGAAAAGAAACTCCTGGAAAGTTTTGAAATGTGGATTTGGAGAAGAATGCTAAAGATAAGCTGGAGGGAACACCAAAGCAATGAAGAAGTACTGCAACATGTGAGGGAGGAAAGAAGACTCATTAAGGTTATAAGCGAAAGACAGAAGAAATGGATCGGACATATGTTGAGAGGAGAAGGATTGTTCAAGCAGGTGATAGAGGGTAGATATGAAGGTAGAAGGCCGAGAGGAAGGAAAAGGAAAGCAATGCTGGATGATTTGAGGGCAGGCAGGAGTTACCATGATATGAAAAGGATAGCTCAGGATAGAACACTTTGGCGGGACACATGAGTTGGACTTGCCTAATAGGCAGAACACAATGGATGGATGGATGTACTCTACATGTATGTATTTAAAGGACAACAAAAACACGTCTTTATTTAAGGCATAACTGGAGAGAAGCACTTCTTACGGATGGAGCTTCTGGCGGGATAATACAGCCTTCCCTAACATTCATATCTGGCTTCGAAAAAACGCCAGTTGTGCTGGCTGAGCAGTTGACTGGCTGGTTGGATGGGTAGGCGTAGTAGGTGGAAGAGAGAGAGAGAGACACACATACACACACACATATACAAAAACAGTAACATATAATGTATATACTGTGTGTGTGTGTGTATATATATATATATTATATATATATATATATATATTATATATATATATATATATATATATATATATATATTATATATAATATATATATATATATATAATATATATATAATAATAATAATACGGTAGATATTATACCTTAGAGCTTTAGTAGTTTCAACTATTAAAAATTTATCACACGTAAGCACACACACACACACACACACACACACACACACACACACACACACACAAAATTACAATCATTACATGTGCAGTTGCACTCATTATTCGTAGGACACTCCTGAGAACAGTTAGCGACACCTGGCGGTTGTAACATTTTATGAATAAATCTGGGGTTTAGTGAATGAGCGCTGATTGGTTGGTTGACTCATTGAAAAATGTCTTTAGAACATAATTATTTCCATTCATTACTCTGGTTTACATATTACTAAGGAAACATAAATGAATAAATGTTCAATAATAATGGGTTTATGGGCGTATAGTCGGGGGTGTACGTGCGTTTGTGTGCGTTTCTTGGCTGTCCAAATGTTGTATATACTGTGCCAACTGGCTGATAATGCCTGAAGGCACTGGCTTCTACGCCAACTGGCGGATTAGGACCTTATAAGACAGCAAGCGCTGGGATGAACTTTCAATATGCGCTTGGCAGCAGCCAAGCGAACACTCCTCTCTCCTTCTCCTTTCTCTATTAGGTTAAGTATACCTTTTGGGGGGTGAGGCCGTCCCAACTTCTCCCCAAAGAGGTTAGGTGACTCCCCTTTTTTTTTGCACCCTGTGGTTGGCACTGGGGGTATTGCAACAAAGGGGAAGGGGTTGGCACTGGCACTCATTGCATCATTGCATTGCATTCTAACATTTTCGGGTCATACTACTCCGTCTATATATTCTGAACTGCTAGGCTTCAGTATGTTATGTTAAATATTTATTACAAAACATATTAGACCCGTTTATGTTTTTTCGCTGAACTCCGGTAGAAAACAATGACGTATGGGCTAGTGGATATTTTCGCTCATCTATCGTTCAGTTGGCAATTCGAACAACGCTTTAGGTAAAACCATAATATAAAAAACTAAGGTAGTACACTAGTAAGTGTGAGACACACGAAGATTCAATATAATGACTTTCTTTTAAGCTGATAACTACTATTTACGTGTTAGGTTACATTCAGCCAATATGTCTTATGTGGGAGATGGTAAATTAAGCATGCTAACAATGTTTAACACGTGTGTTGCATTGCGTGCTATGTGTTAGAATGTTTATTCATTGAAATGTCAGTTAAATAGAAGATTACAAGTTTGCCAATACCATGAAAACTCATCACGTCCAAAGGTTGTTTTTTTAGATTTTACAAGACCATTTTTTATTAATTCATTGACATCCCCTTGTTAACATATATCGCATTCTTGAACTTATATTTAATTATTCATTTATGTTTCCTTAGTAATATGTTAATCAGAGTGATGAATGGAAATAATTACATGCCTGTTTAATTATTTTTTTTATGCAGGAAGGAGGGTCCAAGGGCAAATGTACTCAAAAGCGCCCCTCCCATAGAAAAAGAAGAGAGCCAAAATCAAGGTCCGAGGTTTTTGAGATGTGTAGACACTCTGCGTTTGAAAGGTGGGAGGACATAGACAGGAGGAAAGGTGCATTGAGGAGGATTGTTCCAGAGTTGACCGGTTGAATACATCAGTGCTTGTCAACCGGGGTGACTGGCTCACCCTAGGGTGAGCGACAAAACTTAGGGGTGAGTCGAAATGCGAGGGTGAACGAAAGGGTGAGCGAAATTTGTATATATGGTTATCCCAAATATGTTAAATATTTAGCTTTTCATTACTAACTCTTCCCAAGTGCTCGTGGAAATTAATATCCGGAACGCGGTTTATATAAGAATTATTTCTTCCAGAATCGAAACAATTTAAAAAAGTACGAAATCAATGAAAATACTCGAATTTCGAGCTGACCTAAGCGTTGTTAAGTATTGTGTCACGGTTGATTCACTGTTTAGATTTTAGAAGGTGGAGGATTGAAAATTTTTTGCGGCGTAAGTTTTGTTCATTTAAAAATTTTGGTATTGGAATTAATTTATGATATTTTTTACTTACTACATAAAACTTACTCTGAGAGCATATTAGAAGAAAGATTCAATAAAACATTAGGCCTAGCCTAAGGGTTTTATTGAATCTTTGTCCTAATATGCTCTAAGTCTAAGTTATAGGGTTATATTGCCTTAGGGCCTCAGGGCAGGCTATAATCCTTGAAGAACCGTACCTGGCATACCATACCATACAATATATATATATATATATATATATATATATATAATATATATATATATATATTATTTAGCATACATGATGCTAATCATTTATTTATCCACAATTATAATCATGATCATCGGTTTCTGATTCTGTTTTTTTCCTAGGGTTTTGTCTTTTGTGGGTGCTGCTTTCCTCATGTCCAAAACCAAATCGTTAGGTGTATACTTTCGAAAAGTGGGAGAGAGAGACGTTCAAGTCCAAGAACTGACGAGTTTTGAGTCTGAGGGCAAATCTGCATGCAAGGAAGAGTCCGCTTTGGATAAAGGAGAGTCGGATGATGGGATTTCACGTTAAAAAAGTGAAAATCGGAGCTTCCGGAAAAGTGAAACGGCGCAAATGGAACAAGAATTACGTTTGCTATGGATTTTTTCTGCCTCCAGCAGAAGAGAACAATGCATACCCATCTGCAAAGTGCCTATTTTGTTCTGTAAAATTATCTAATCCATGTTTGGTGCCCTCTAAAATGAAATCCCATTTGTTAAACAAGCACAAAGAGCACCAGAATAAGTCAATTGTTTTCTTTGAAACGAAATTGAAACAAAACGCAAAGCAGCAAAAACTGTTCGAGGAGAAAGTACGTTTTCCCAATCAAACTGAGAAAAATTTGCTCCTTACATCATTACAAATCTCTCATACTCTGATGCTCAAGAAAAGGCCGTATACGGGCGGCGAAAACATCGTTCTACCTTGTTTGAAGATTGCGGCGGAGCAACTGCACGGTGGTGGAAGGGCAGTTCAAGAAGTAATGAGAGTACCACTGTCAGATAACACCATGAAACGTAGAAGCGTTGTCATAGCAGATGATCTGAAAGAGCCACTCTTGATGAAGTTGAAGGCGGCTCCATGCTAGCCTGCAGTTTGATGAAACGACTGATATTGGTGGGTTCGCCCAACTCATCGCGTATTGTCGCTTCCTTGATTTAGAACATGAAAAATTTGTGGAGCACTTTTTGTTCTGTGTTCCCGTCGGCGTGGAAACAACGGGAGATGCAATTTTCCAGAAGCTGGGTGATCACCTTTATGACAGGTCATGGTGTTGAGTGGGCACGATGTGCAAGTGTTACTACTGATGGAGCAGCAGCAATGACTGGAAAAAATAAAGGCGTTGTTGCTCGCGTCAAAGATGTGGCAGAAACTTGTGTTTCTATTCACTTTATAGAGAGGCGTTAGCGGTGAAGAAGCTTTCGAGGCCACTCGTACACAAGAAGGAAATGCAAAAGAATGAGCTCGAAGAGTTGTTATCGGACGTAAATTCCATTCGCTTGCAGGCTAAGAGATCCAGACTATTTGGTAAGTTGTGTGAAGGAATGGAAGCCGAAACTCAGAAGTTGTTATTACACAGCGAAGTTCGTTGGTTGTCTCGAGGGAAAGTGTTGAACAGCGTGCTGTCCTTGAAGGATGTTTAGTTGGTTTTTCTTACGGAAGAGAATGATCCAAAGACTGTACAGCTTCAAGATCTTTATTGGTTGGGACCGCTGTCTTATATGGCTGATGTTTTCCAATACTTCGGGCGTTTGAATGTCTCTCTTCAAGGTCGGAATTGTGATATCTTTGGAGTGATGAGTCCAGTTGATTCCTTCAAGAAAAGAATTAGCTACTGGCAGAGAAATGTAAGTGATTGTGATTTCTCAGACTTTCCTGCGCTGAAGGAATTCATAACTCATTGCAGGTGGGAAGAAGTGGGTCCCTCTCTCGAGAGCAGAATGCAGACAGTTATTGCAGATCATTTGCAGCTCCTGGCCGAGAACATGGAGTTCTATTTTCCAGAGGCAGATTATAAGCATCTGGAAGCTTCTATGTGGGTGATTAATCCCTTTCGGCAGACTATTAGCGGAAAGGAAGATCTCGATCAACTGCAAAGCGATTTCTTCCAGAAGGCTCAATTTGATCCGGAACAATACGCTGAATTCTGGGTTTCATTATTGAAGGTCCCGGAATACGCGAAACTGGCCTCTGCAGCCTGTGACATACTGGTGCGAATTGGGACGACATATCTCTCGGAGGTCGGGTTTTCCAATCTCGTGGACACCAAGACGAAAAAACGAAACTGTTTGGCTGACATCGACGGCTTGTTGAGAGGGGCGCTGAAAAAATCAATCATGCCCCGGTTTCAAAGGCTAGCAGGTAAAATTCAACAGCAAATTAGCCACTGAATTGTATTTCAAGTTTGAAATGTTTCAAGTATAATGTTTGTTTTATTTTGTGTTTGTATTATGAAAGAGACTGCTCTGTACTTTTTTGTTTGTAATAGAAAAATATTTAGTTTTTATTATTATTTTTTGTAAAGTTCAGTTAATAAAATTAAATATTTAACTATTGGTCCTCATTCCTTCTTCCAGTCTGAGAAACAAAAATTTAATAGAAAAATTAAATACAAATTCGTTTGTCTAGGGTCAACATGCACTTTATCGTGCCGGAGAAGCTATCCCAGAGAGGGGTGAGTGAGAATGGGCTGACTTGGTCAGGAGTGAGAGAATCAAAAAAAGGTTGACAAGCAGTGGAGTAGATGAAAGACTGAAAATACCGATTAACACTTGCATTAGATAGTTGGACAGAAAAGAAATGAAAAAGTGTAGAAAGTCTGGTACTGCGTGCTCTCCTTAAAGGAGGAGGCATGCAGTTAGAGAGTTCAGAAGAGCAGTCTCCGTTATAATAGCGATAGTAAAGAGAGAGTGAGGTAACTTTGCGGGGAAGAGAGAGAGATTGAAGACAATCAGTAAGAAGCGAGGAATTGATGACACGAAAAGCCTTTGATTCCACCCGGTCAAGTTGAGCCACCCTCCACATAAGAAGCATACACCATACAGGGTGGAACAAGAACCCTGTACAGAGACAGAAACTGAGTAGGGGAGAAGAAACCGCGGAGGCGGTACAGCACACCTGACCTCTTAGAAGCTGTTTTAAAAAGAAAATATATGTGATCTTTCCAGGAAAGATCACAAGAAAAGGAAACGCCAAGAATGTTAAGAAAAGAGGAAGGATTGAGTTGTGTGTTGTTGAAGGTAAGGGATAGTTGTGTAGAAGATTGTGACGAGTAGACAGATGGAGGAACTGAGTTTGTGAGGCATTGAAAGCCACAAGGTTTTCTCTGCCCCAATCAGTGATAGCAGAAAGATCAGAGGTCAGGTGTCCCATAGCCGTCTTGCACGAATCATGAAGTGACTGCTGTGAGCGAAGCTTTTGGGAAGCGAGTGGAGAAATGAAGAGTGGAATCATCGTTCATAGGAGTGGATAGGTCAGGAAGTGCGAATTAAAATATCATCAATAAAGAAAAAGAGTGACTGACAGGACAGAACCCTGACGAACTATAGATCGGAGAGAAAGAAAATTAGAGATGAAGGTGTGTGTATATATATATATATATATATATATATATATATATATACATACACACCTCTCTCTTCGCCGCAATGTTGCCTCACTCTCTCTTCACTATCGCCATCATATCGGACACTGCTCTTCTGAACTCGAAACTGCATGCCTCTTCTTTTAACGAGAGAACGCAGTAACAGACTTTCTACACTTTCTTATTCCTTTTCTGTCCAACTACTTAATGAAAGGGTTAATTGGTATTTTCAGTCTTTCATCTACTCAACTGGCCAACTCTGGAACAATCTTCCTCAATACATCTTTCCTCCTGTCTATGACGTCAGTAGTGTGGGTGCAAAAGGGAGAGTGCAATTGTAATTGCACTCTCCCTAATGTTCATAAATGTTGCAAAGGGGGGGAGGGGGTATGTTAAAAGGGGTTAATGTTGCAAAGGGGTAGGGAGTGATGCTAAAAAGGGGGAGAGGATGATGCAACAAGACGGAGGGGGTTAGGAACAAGGGGTAGGGGGAAACCCCCAAGTTGCATGAAGGGGAAGAGGTGTGGGAGAGAAGGTGGGACGGCCTCACCCCCTCAAAGGGGTATCCTAACCTAAGAAGGTAAGCCTTAACCTAAGTAGGAGAGTTACAAGGAGTTACAAGGACAAGAGGAAGCCTCAAAGACCTTTCGGTCCACTCTGGGAGGTTCCTGTTATTAAACAAGTTATTTTTCTTTCAACTATCCTAGCAGTAGTAGAAAATTGGATAGAAAAGTAGAAGGCTCTCTCCCCACCCTCCGCTCCCTCCCTGCCAGAGGCAGGTACGGAAAAAGGTTGAAGAAAATACCTTGACCCTGGAAAAGTAGCCAAGGAAATTTTACAGGAAAGTGGAGAATATATAAATAGCTCTATATTTAGCTTGCTCTCACAGAGACACCGTGCAAGCGAACTCCTGCAGAGTTTTGTTATGTTTTAATCCTAAACTATGAGAGTATTCAGTACTTTGTCTAGCCTATTTTTAAACACATTTACACTTTGACTGGAAACAACCTCTGAGGGAAGTTGGTTCCAGATATTAACTACTGTATAGGAAAAGAAATTTCCGCAGACAGAGGTCCTAAATGTCTTTAGTTCCAGTTTAAACCCATTATTTCTTGTCGGATTGGAATTAAGTGAGAATAAGTTTCTGTAATCTACCCTGTCTATTCCTTTGAGCATCTTGAAGACTTGAATAAGCTGACCCCGCAACCTCCTCGTCTCTAAGCTAAACAGATTTAGGCGCTCCAATCTCCGTTGGTAGCTTTGCATTCTCATTGAAGGGATCAATTTTGGAGCCCTTGCTTGTACTCTTTCTAACCTTTCTATGTCCTTCCTGAGGGATACAGACCAAAACTGCGCACAGTATTCCAGTTGAGGTCTGACTAGAGAATTATAGAGAGACATTACAGTCTCCTTGTTCCGAAATGGAACTGTCTTTTAATATAACCTAATAATTTTAAGGCCCTCTTTTCGACTTCTGCACAGTGCTTCGACGGTTTCAGATCGTTGCTGATATAGACTCCTAAGTCTTTTTCTAGATCGGTCTCAGTCAAGTTCCTTCCCAAGAGAGAGTAATCGGTCTTCGGGTTTTTATAACCTATGTGCATTACCTTACATTTGTCCAAGTTGAATGGCATCTGCCAAGTAGCAGACCATTCGCCCAACCTGTCAAGATCGTTCTGAAGCGTTCTTACTCTCTCCTCAGTACCTACACTACTTCCTAATTTCGTATCGTCTGCAAATTTGGAGATTGCACTTAGAAGCCCGACGTCTATATCGTTAATATAGATGATAAAAAGTAAAGGACCCAGAAAGGAACCCTGTGGGACACCATTGGTGACGGGCGCCCACTCCGAAGCCACTCCATTTATTACCACTCTCTGCTTTCTATCTTTTAACCAATCCTCAATCCAATTGGAAACGAGCCCGGTGATTCCTAGTCCTTTGACTTTAGCTATCAATCTTGTGTGAGGGACTTTGTCAAAGGCTTTTTGAAAGTCGAGATACACTATATCTATTGCCCTAATTGCATCGTACAGTGTATGCATATTATGGAAAAAATCTAACAGGTTTGTCAGACAGGATCTATGTCGCCTAAATCCATGTTGAGAATAAAAAAATAGATTGTTAGATTCAAGGTGATACACAATACGTTTTGTAATGATGGATTCCAACACTTTGCCTACAACTGATGTTAAACTGATCGGGCGATAATTACAAGGATTTTCCCTATCACCCTTTTTAAAGATTGGTGTTACATTTGCTAACTTCCAGTGGGTTGGAACTTTCCCTAACTCGATTGGTTGTTTGAATATGGTTACTAAGTCGTCAACAACATTGTGGCTAACCTCTTTTAATACCCTTGGAAGAAATAAGTCGGGGGCCAGGTGATTTGTATTTGTTCATCTTATCAATTAATTGCTGTACCTCATTTCTCGTAAAACTTATGGTCTCTACGGGCTGGTCACAGTCATATGTAATCCGAGGACTTGGCACTTCTATTGTGTCTTCCTCCGTGAAGACTGAAACGAAGAACTCGTTTAACATATTAGCTATATCTTTATCACCGAATTTCAGTACGCCATTTCTATCTTTTAAGGGGCCTACAGAATTTTTAATTGGCTTTCTGCTATTAACATGGGCAAAAAATTCTTTAGGGTTAACTTTACAGAGTGAGGCAATTCTAGCTTCTTCATCACGTTTGGCTGATCTAATTAAGGACTTAACCCTCCTACGTAGGTTTATATAGTTTTCTAAATTAGTGTGGTTGAAATGCGACTAAAGTAGTTTGTAGGCTCTATTTCTTCCCGTAATAGCCCTCCTAATTTCGTTGTTAAACCATTTCGGTGACTTTGTTGACAAGGAAACCATTTTAGTGGGTATAAAAGTGTTCTGTAATATTCTAAATTGATCCCTATATGAGCTCCAGGTGACATTGACATCCTCACTTATTAGAAATTCAAGTGTGTCTAAACTACTTCGGAAGCTTTCAAAATTTGCTCTCGAGAAATTCAGTCTTTCACGAGTCTTTTCGCGTGTATTAACTGGAACCCTGAGGTCAAACCTAATCAAATTATGATCGCTGTTACTTAAATTTTCACCAATAGTCGTGTTAGAGACTAGGTTATCTTCGGTCCTGAATATGAGGTCTAGTTTATTATTACCCCTTGTAGGCCCGTCAAACCATTGACTTAATAAGTTATCATCGGCAAATTCCAACAGAGAGAGAGAGAGAGAGAGAGAGAGAGAGAGAGAGAGAGAGTTACAAGGAAAAGAAGTACCTCAAAAGGCCTTGCGGCCCATACCGAGGAGGTACCAATGGCAATGGGTGCCAGGGAAAATTTTGTACACACTCAAATAGTGTGCAAAATTTCGTGTAACCTTTTCTTGAACTTATCCACAGAGGAACTGTTCACAACTTCTGAAGGTAACCTGTTCCATGTGTCACAGATCTTATACGTAAAGTAATTCCCACACACATTAGTCCTAAACCGTTTCAAATCCAACTTCCAACCATTGTTGCGAGTTGGGTTATCATTTAAACTAAACATACTTCTAAAATCGACATCGTTGAACCCGCGTAAGAGCTTGAAAACCTCGATGAGTTGACCGCGCAGCCTCCGAGTTTCAAGCGAAAACAAGTTCAGGGCGCGTAAGCGTCGATTGTAGCCCATATGCCTAACGGAAGGGATTAACTTTGTGGCCCTCGCCTGCATTCGCTCCAGCCTCTCAATATCTTTCCTGAGGGTGGGCGACCAGAACTACACAGCATACTCCAGGTGCGGCCGAACCAGGGAATTGTACAGAGAAAGCACAATCTCCTTGTTCCCAAACTGAAATTGCCTCCTGATATAACCCAATAGTTTCTGGGCTTTCTTTTCCACCTCTACGCACTGTTTCGTAAACTTAAGGTCGCTGCTAATTAGCAAACCCAAGGCCTTTTCTAAATCAGTCACCTCGATATGACTCCCCAACATCGAGTAGTCCGACTTGGGATTGGCGTAGCCAATGTGCATCACTTTGCATTTACCGAAGTTAAACGGCATTTGCCATTTTTCGGACCACTCTCCTATCCTACCTAGGTCCGCACGCAGTTCCTCGATCGCTTCGGGCGTCCCAACATTGGCCCCAAGCTTGGTGTCATCAGCGAATTTGGCGATCCGACTGACGATGCCACCGTCGATATCATTTATGTAAATGATAAACAACAGTGGCCCCAAAACGGAACCCTGAGGAACCCCACTAGTGACCGAGGCCCAACCCGAACTAGCCCCTTTAATTACAACCCTCTGCCGCCTATTCCTCAGCCAGTTTTCAATCCACCTACCTATTTCCCCACCGATACCCAGCGCGCGCACTTTCGCCATTAGCCGGCAGTGAGGTACCTTATCAAAGGCTTTCTGAAAGTCGAGATAAAGTATATCAATCGCCCTACTCTTATCATACTCACTGAACATGACGTGGAAAACCTCGAGCAAGTTGGTGAGACACGACCTATGCCGTCTAAACCCATGTTGGGAGTCCCCAAGGAGCTTGAAGGAATCCAAATGGTCAACGATCCTATCCGCTATTATCCCCTCTAATAATTTACCTACAACTGAAGTGAGACTAATGGGACGATAGTTCCCTGGACTTTTGTGATCCCCTTTCTTAAAGATAGGGGTCACGTTGGCTTCCCTCCAGTCGCCAGGCACCTGGCCCATCTCCAACGATTTGTTGAGGACTGTAGCCAGGTGGGGAGCCACCTGGTCGCGCACTTCTCGCAACACTCTGGGGAGAAACTGGTCTGGCCCAGGAGCCTTAAACGCGCTCAGTTTGTCTATTCTATCGGCGACGACTGTCGCGGTACATCTAACACTATCCATGCCAGCACCTTCGTGCCTGACGTCTGGCTCGGGGATGACGCGGGTATCCTCCCTGATGAACACTCCCGCAAAGTACTCATTAAGCACATTAGCGATGTCCGCGTCGGAGGTCCGCTGAACGCCGCTTCCGTCCTTTAACGGACCTATCATGCTTCTAATGGGCTTTCTACTATTAACATAACTGAAGAACTCCTTAGGGTTCCCCTTGCAGAGGCTTGCCACTCGTAGTTCTTCGTTACGTTTCGCTAGCCTAACCTTCGCCTTCACTTCCCTACACAGGCGGACATACGCTTCAGTGTTCTCGTGGGAACGATTGGCCTTCGCCCTCCTATACGCTACTTTCCTATTTCGGATAGCCGAAGCGATGTCACGATTGAACCACTTAGGCTGCGTTGAAGCAGGGGTGACTGGTTTTGAGGGTATGGCAGCAGACTGCAGCACCATAAACTCGTCCCGGAATACACTCCACACTCCCTCAACATCGCCGCCGACCTCTAACCCGCCGGAGATCGAGCTTACTGCCTCTCGAGTTACTACGCTTCACCCGAGGGACGCACACACGGAACCTAATAAGACCGTGATCACTCCCGCCCAATGATTCGTCAACGGTGAGGCCAGTGACGAGGTTGTCTTCGGTCGTGAATACTAAGTCTAGAACGCTTTCGCCTCGTGTAGGCTCGTTGACCCACTGAGTGAGGAAGTTCTCATCAGCAAAGTCAACTAGCCTCCTCCCTTCAGCATCGGTAGTCCTGTTTTCCCACTTTATGCCGCGACAGTTGAAGTCTCCTAAAACTACACACACCCTATCCCCTAGCAGGCTACTGAGTTCGGTGTACAGGGCTGTATCCTCCTCGAGGAGGAGATGCGGAGGTCTGTACACCAAGATTAACCTATAGTTCGTCCCTCCCACATTCAGATCGACGCCAAGCAGCTCCCGTTCCGACCGGAACTGGCAGTCAATCGGACTCAACGTGTCTCTGACGTATATTAGTACCCCACCCCCCTCCCCACGGGTGCGGTCTTTGCGAAACATTCTATACCCTGGAATTTCGAACTCCCCAACGTAGTCCCTACGATCAGTATGAATCCAGGACTCGGTGATAGCAACGATATCCTGGTATTCTGATGCTAAGAGCGCCCGTAGCTCGCAAAACCTATTCCTGATCGACCTAGCATTAAAAAGCATTGCACGGAGGGAGCCTCCCCTATTCTGACCGCCCCCTAGCGCTACCCGTTTCCCGAACAGCCAGGGCTGTCGGGAGTTGAAGAGCCCCTCACTAACGAGGGGGAAATCTCCGCAAGAGCCTGAGCCCCCTCCAACGTGGAAGGAGAGTCACCCACCTGTACATGGACGCACCATTCAGTTGAAGGTACGTCCGCCACCGGCTCATCATCATCCCTCCCCGGTGGGGGCCCATTATCTCTCCCTGGACTCGACCTCACCATACGGTATAGGTGCCGGTCAAGCAGCGTGCCTAGCACACCTTTACCCCTGACATTGAGGTGGACACCATCCCTCTGATACAGGTCCCACCTACCCGAAAACGCGTCGAACGGGTCAACAAACCTCACGCCCAGTGGGACGCACAAGTCTTGCACCCTCTCGTTGATGCCAATGACCTTACTGAGCGCGTGGTCACTGGCATTCTTCCGCGGTAAAATACCCATGAACATTCCCCTGTCTGTCTTAAGTTTCAGATCATCCGCAAGAGACATGATCTCGGTGATGATCCCTTCCGTTGAACCTACACTACCGCCTTTGAGGAACAAGTCGTTGCCACCAGCATGGACAACGATCGCAGTCCTCCGACTAGCCACGCGCACCTTATCTAATTCCTTCCTTATGTGCGCCGTTCCCCGACCGGGTAAGCACCTTATCTTCCTCCTGTCTCGGTTTGCAGAAGCAAAGTACTTCTCCTGGCCCCTAATCTGCGAGTCCCCAATTAAAACGGTGTCTTCCTCCTTCGCGCACAGGAGACTAAAGCGGTTGAAGGTCCTGACAGGGGCAACCGGGGTCTCGGGCTTCGGCTTCGCAGCCTTCTTGCCCGAGACCTTTCGAAACCCGTCGCCACCCATAAACTCGGCCGCACTTACACCACTTACACACCCGACAGACCTCGACCGGCAGCTACATCCTTCCGTTTCTTTGGGTCATCAGTAGGCCCCTTCCCACCCTTTTTCTTTATCGGCCCCTTCCCACCCATCTCTATCGGCCCCTTCTTTACGCCCTCCACCTTACGCCGCGGTTACATGCATTCCACGTGGGTCGCTGGCGATTCCTGACACTGATTTAGAACCCTGGCCCCCGGTTTCACCTCTACCCTTTCTCCGTGGTCCCGAGCTCTGTCCATTCCATCGCTGGACCCCCTTTCCACGGAAGCTATCCTATCCTGAATGAGCTCCGGGTTGGAGGGTGGCGCAGCCTCGTCAGTGACCGCCGCACCTCCAACAACCGATCTGGACGACTCGAGCCGCCGGACCCTCTCCTCCAGCTTCAAGTAAAACTGCATGTGTTCGCAAAAGCGGCACATGCTGGAGTGGTTGATCTTCTCGAAGCAAGCTTCTTTGAAGTTCGTCACCCACTGGTTCACTTCACACCTCGTACATTCAGCCTGCAATTTCTGCGATCCAGTCATTGTAACTTTTTTTTTTCGAATTCTGAATACTCTGAATAAGATAAAGCGTTCTAGCAATGAAAACTATCAAAAACGTTCAGACCAGTATAAAAAAAGGAGGGGTGGGGCGAATTCTTCCCGCGCGTAGACGCATCCACCTATTTGCAAGTGACGTTCATCCCTTCCAGAAGACTACACCTCTCTCTGCTGCCGCACCGACCAAAGGTCTCCCCAGGGCTGGACAGTCCCAAACGTGTCGCAGCTACCAACTGACAAACACTCGCGACGCAGGCGTCACGGATTTCCCGCCAGGAGCGACAGCGAGATGCAGCCCCTTACTAAATCTTACTAGTCACTCACAAGCGGCCAGACTCTTAGAATCCAGTGTTCAAGGAATATCCCACCAGACCAAGAGGCTACGCCCGAGACTTTACGCTGGCCTGGCAACCAGCTGGGCAGTAAAGCTCTCTCACCTCAGAGCAGTACCGCCAAGCACCATCAATTGGTCACCAAAGAACGGTCGCAGGGGGCTGGTCAGGCCATTACGCGTTAGGAATGGGCTTAACGGGGCACTAGCCACACTCCATTCATCGCGCCCCTACGCCTGGGACCCCTCCATCCCAGTCTCTCACAACCTACGAGCGTTAAATGGTGTTATTTATAGAGGTTCGAAAGCCTCTCTTCCCACGCATGAGGTAGCAGTAGGGTCCTAATAGTAAAAGAAGAGAAAAAGACTTAATACTAAAAGTTTTTTTTTTTTTTTGCAGTCAGAGGAGAACAACCTTAACGTAAGCTAAAAGGACAGAGTAGGGATAGGATGGGGTCCTAGTAACGCATGGGACGGGATTGTGCAAAATACTTCACCCGCCCTCCCGAAAGAGAGAGAGAACCTAAAGGAACTGGCAGCCAGTTCCTCTAGAATCCCACGACTCGGGACCGGAGGGCTGTCACACCCCAAGTATAAAGTTTACTACATCCAGAAGAAATGTGCATAACCTTTATACCCCCTGCGGAGAGAGAGAGAGAGAGAGAGAGAAAGAGAGAGCATGTGTTCGACTGGCCTCAGCCAGACACATAATGCGAGATCAGGGTTTCAAAATCTTACATAGAGGGTCGGGATTTGCCATAGAGCACTAGTGAATTTATATATATATATATATATGGAACGGGTACCAGTTATTTAAATTATTTATTTATATATATAGAAGGTTGCCAGAGAGCACTATTTATTTTAATTATATAATTATTAAAGGCAAGAGAGATGTTTTTAATGCTTAGAGGAGGTTGCCAGTTAACACCATTTATTTTAATTATTTATTTATTAAGGCTCATCGTGTATATCGATACGCAGTCGTATTTCTCTTTAAGGGGTGAAATAGCGGCGTATGTTGAAAGAAAGCAAATAAAATCAAAGCAACTTAATCAACAGTGTTTTTTCCGAGTGTTTTCTCTCCGAGGAAATTTAACTGCCCATCGAAAGGAAATATCCCTCATTATACCCCGCGTTAACACCCGGGCACCAATCAGTGAGAATCTACAGCGTGCCACATCCTCCATCACCCATCCCCCGGAATAACGGAAAAACTTTCCCTCCTTCATTTCTAAAGTGAAATGAAGTATCTCACTTAATTTATTAACCTTCTGAGTTAATATTTCGGTCACAATCATTTACATACCATTAGAAATCCTGTGGATACTGTAAAAAAGAAAGAGATGAATTAAAGACAATCCGCTGGAAACTTTGCCAGTCCTTAGTCAAATTTTAATGCCTGAGATGGAGCGACGAAGAAATCTCTCTTATAACATGCGCTAAACAATTGAACGGAATCAAGTTCTTCTGCAAAAGCTGCATAATCAAAGTAAACTCGTTTACTCTCTTTAAAGCAAAACGAGACTATGAGGAATAGGCAAAAGAAGAATTTATGAATAGTGAACAGAGGAAAAAAGTTGAAGGAACGAAGATAGTACAAGAGGAAACTGCGAAAAGTGAACAGGAAAAAAAACAGTAAAAGCGAGTAAACGGGAAGTAAAAATAAAAGAAGCACCAACGGAAGAAACAGAGGCACAAAACCAAATCCAAAATTTTCAAGCAAAGGACATTAGCAGTAATAGGAAAGAACAAGTAGACAATAAAGAAATCAAACTGAAACCACCAAAAACAAAGGCTCCGAGTAAAAATGGAGAAGAAACTACATGTAAATATTATGTAAAAGGAATTTGCAGATATAAGGGAGGACAATGTATATACGAACACCCTCCCTTGTGCAACTACTTGTACAATAATTGACACTGCAAATTCGGTGGAAACTGCAAATTCTACCATCCGGACATCTGTAAGAACTACGCGACATATGAAACCTACCAGTACGAGAGAAAATGCTACTACGATCATCCCCCGACAAGTTCAAAGGAAAAAGGACAAGTTTCAAATGACAACACGAGGAACGTAAGAAAAAAATATGTACACAAATAGCAAACAAAACTCTTTAATAAACACAAATCGCAAACAAAATTTTTTTCAACATCTCAGACACCATACGGCTGCTAAGTCTTATACAGCACATGCAGCTGACACAGATGGGAACCCTCAGGCCGGATCGCTTCCTCGCAAGAAGCTACCAGAACAGGTAGGCGGGAACGGATTCATCTCGGAGGACTACAGGGCTACAAAACGCGATACCAAAGGACAACGAACTTAAAATGCACAAGGGGCAATGCAAAGCAAAGAACATAAACATTGTCCTGGCAAATATTCAGGGAATAAAACCGAACAACTCACTAAACAAAGTTTCGTACCTGAAACGATTTATGGGCGAAACAAGGGAGGACATCGCATGCCTCACAGAAACACATCTTAAATGTTGCCAAGGAAACTGCGATAACTGCGAACACTATCGATAACAAAGAATTGCATATCGATGGATTTAAAATACTAATAGTGGATAGACCAGCGAGACGTAAAAGTGCCTGTGCTATTTAGAAACATGAGAGTCATATGACAGAGACGGTAAAAGTAAATCCAACATCTTCGTGGAAACCCTTGCAGTGAAAATAGAGAAACTAAACGTTGTATTGATAGTCATCTATAGCCCTCCAAACTCTCTAACTGAAAATTTTTCGGATGCCATTGATGGATGATATCAGAACCCTAATAACCCTAATGTACGCTGATCTTCTAAAAATGTTCTTTCATTTGGGGGCACTTTTTTTTCTTTACAGCAAAAACAAGAATTCCAATTACCACATTTACAAGAAGCAATATCAAATAGTTGTTCCGAATGTTCCTGAAATGACTTCAATTTACTTTTGTAACTTTCAGAATTCCTTTTTGGTTTACCTGTTTTAAGTAAGGTCTTGTACTTATTATGATAGTTTTTGAGCATATCATGTATTCTTTTCCTTGATAAAGTTGGGATTGAAGCTGTGAGCCATATCTCTTGAAGTTTGGAAATGATGTCATTGGCAATAATCTGGAATGGAGGATCTTGGCCTGTCGTTTTTCTGTTGTTCCGGTGCCAGAGATAAGCTCTTAGCACATCTCCATAAGTAGGTAGAACATTATTAACAAAATCTGCTGGTTGACCGATGCTATGGCATTTTGCTAACGTTCTGGTTACTTTTGAAGGTTTCTTTTCAGACATTATAAATCTATTTACGATATTTACCAACTAACTGCGGGTAAATGGTGATATACCACGGTTGATGAAAAAGTTATAACACAACCTCTCGCCACACGTGACACACAACAACTGACAACGTCGCTTTCTTTCCCAGCTTATATAGGGTAGGGAACGGGGGATGTAGCAGTGTGCAGTGTGCAATGCACAGTGTGCATTTTATATAATGTTCATTGTTCAATGACTGCTATTAATTTATTCAAGCCTATAATAGTGTTCTCAGGGTTGTTTGCACAGAAATATACCGGAATTAACATTTGTATAACATCTTGTTAAAACTTCCTTTAAATCAATATTTTGGATATTTTAACGGCTAAGACGCCACCGGAAGTTATTAACAGATTGTGCTGAAATTTTTATTGTTTATTTTGTAAGTCTTTAAAACCATTTTCCAATCTACCCCGTTCAAAAATACTCAAAAATATAATTCTGAATATTTTTTTCAAATATCGTATTTTTATGTGTTTTTAGATCTATTTTTCGATTTTTAAGGACTCGCTGCCACCGGAAGGTATTGACGTAGATCAAAAAAATTTTACACACTTTATTTTCTCTCCAAATCGCAACTTTTCCGCACTACCCCCAATCAAATATCGAAAAAAGTGTAAAAACGAGCCGCCCTACCCTACAGGATGTGGAAAAACTATTTATGGTTAAAATCATAAAAGATAAGGGGAAGATTTTCTCAAAATGCATAAAGTAATATGGTGCTATTCTACATATCAGTCAGTGTTCAACGCGTACCAAGATCAAATTTTTTTTCCACAAAGGTGTATATGACGTTAATTCGTTAAAAGGTAATGAACATACAGTTATTGTAATTGACGATCTCATGTTGGAAATGGATAAAACGTTTGCCGAGACATTTACAGTGTTCTCCCACCATCTTAACATAAGCGTATTCTTCATCAACCAGAATCTATTTTTCAAAAATAGATACATGCACGATGTGTCGCTAAATACACAATATCTAGGCTTATTCGCACAACGTAGAGATGTGTCACAAATTGGGGTATTAGCCAATCAAACGTTCCCGAACCAGCTTATGGAGTTTTTGGAGGTTTATAAAGAAGCAACAAGTCAGCGTTATGGATATTTGCTTTGTGACCTTCATCCGCGAAACACGTTTAGGGTGCGTCGAAAAGCGAATATATTCCCAAACGAACCTGAAACGGTGTATATTCCAGAATGACAAATAGGCTGAAGAAATATCGTGAATTAATAAAAATCTATCAACGATCGCCCCGGGCACTGCAACAGATGTTTGTTAAAAAAATCGACTCCGACTTTTTAAAATGCATCTGTGAAATCTGTCTTAATGTTATTAAATGTAATATGCCTATTAAACCCCCTCAGAATGCTCGCAAACGTCGTTACGAGGACATAATACTTGCGCTCGCTCATAAAAGTCAAACTGTGGGGAAGAAAAAGCGATTTATTGTACAAAGAGGGGGATCATTCCTCCCCATCTTATTTTCAGCTTTGGAGCCTTTGCTGACTGATTAATATAATGAAGAAGGTGGTAGTGATTCCGCACGAGGTGTATGCTTTATTGCAAAGTTCAAAGATTGTAGACACGGCTCTAGAACCCCGTAAAAGTAGGCTTAAAAGAATAGAAAGCGAGTTGCTAGCCCTATTAAACAGTGAAAAGTCACCTGATGAGAAAAGGATCTTGTACTAAGGGGCTCTGCAGAAATTTCTTCATGAGTACGAAGATTATAAGAATCCGACAGAGCTCCCAGTGGTTATTAGTCACAGCACGAGCAACGCTGAGCATGGCGACACAGGACCTGGGACCGACGTTAGAGATGACCAACCAAAGAATAACAGAACACAACACATCGAACATGTATTAAAAAGCAGTCTCCCACATACATTGAGGAATAAAGGCTTAAGTCTTTATAATCTATTGAGTAAGGACCCCTTCATACATTGGGCCGATACAGGCGAGGTCATTGTTGAAGGAACAAGGGTACAAGGATCCAACGTCGTTGACATTGTCCATGATCTGGTGAGAAAGTGGGACAGGCCCTCACCAACAGGATGGAAACTTATGAAAGCAAGACGACAACGAATAAATGTCCCCAAAACATTGATAGTTAATCTGAATAGGTTAAAAGACTTGGATCAAGTCTCGCATGTGTCACAACTGAGTGCGCCATCGCCCCCAGCAGTAGCGTCTCTGAAGAGGAGAAAGAAGAGAACAAACGGCCAACCTTATCCACGTGTCTCTAAAATACACAAATAGCTAACATATTAGGTAAACGCTATTATGACATTTCTAAAGCCGCCTCCTAAGGCGGCGTTAATAGACTGTACAGAGGTGTTTACGGAGTGGGGAAAAAAGATGTTGAGAGAGTTTTGCGGGAGCAGGATGATTATACACCTCATAAGCTGGTGAGAAAAAGGTTTAAAACGGCCAAGACAACAGCGGCTTCGATTGACTCTATTTGGGAAGCGGATTTAACAGACATGCAAAAATATTCAGTGTATAATGATGGTTACCACTACATCCTATTCATAATAGATGTATTCTCTAGATATCTGTAGCTAATTCCACTAAAAAAAAATCGCCTGTAACAGTTGCTAAATCGACCAAAACCTTAATGTTAAAAGAAGATAGGGTTCCTTGCTATTTTTTTACGGATATGGGGAATGAATGAATTTATAGGTCGCGCTTTTCAGAACATGCTGACAGAGTTTAATATCAGCTACTGCACTCGAAGTTCTATACATAAGGCCTCTTTAGCTGAAAGAGTTCAACGTACAATAAAGGAACGTATGCATCGCTATTTTACACATAACAACACATACAGGTATATAAATTTGCTCGGTTCATTGGCGTCGTCATACAACCGTTCACACCACCGTACGATTGGCAAACACCTAACGAAGTTTTAGAAAGAAGTACGCGTCCAGACGGGAGAAGAGATGGAACACCGCCACCACACTCTACACATTTCAAAATCAATGATTATGTAAGGGTATCACGTTTGGGAAATAAATTCGCGAAGGGATTTGAGCAAGGATGGACACGTGAGATATTTAAAGTTAGTGCTATGAGACCTAAAGGCGAGATAATGATGTATTACGTTGAAGATTTGAATGGGGAAGAGGTCGCTGGAGGCTTTTAGCGAGAGGAGTTGCAGAAAGTGACATTTAATTTAGGAAAAAGTGTGTTTAAAATTGAAAACATTTTAGGCAGCAAAGGTTCATGAAAGAGAAAAATGTACCTGGTGAAATGTCTTGGTTACCCAGAAAGCTTCAACACCTATATACTGTAAAAGCTGCTGCAATAATGAAGCTTAAATAGTATGCAACATGGCGCCTAGCCACTTCTATGTCACACTCCTGTCTTCTTCTCTCTCTGTACATCCTAACAACACCCTGGCCAACTTTGTGACAGAACTCCACGGACCCATTGAATTGGATCGTGATTCGTATGAGGTGGGTTTATGTGAACTCCAGTTAGTCACCAAATTTTTAGCTCTTGAAAATAAGCAAATCATATTTCTGATCATTAGAAGAATCGACCAGTGCGAAAAATTAGACAAAACTTTAGACAATACAATGCGATCAGTCCTGATCGGTGAGGTGCAGTACTATAGCACAAATGCATCGCTTCGAATCTGGCATTATGACAGCCATGGACAATTTGATGGGGTTAAACAAGTCTTGAAAAGTTGTACCTGACAGACGATTTACTTTTTGAAGTCGTAAACATATACACGTCTGCATGCACATTGAAGTTAAAATCAACGCTAAGTAGAAATATTAAAGATAAAGAGCAGTTCACAATTGTGGCTGGGGGCCGATATAGCGCAACTCTCCAAAGAGACACCTTTCACGAGGCACAGCATGACCTGTCCAGCTTAATGTATCAGTTGAAGATGGATACATTTTGTGAATGCTGCCCATCCCCAGACATGTGCTATATTTACAGCTATATCGTAGTGCATCAATTTGTTGGGGACACCCAGGCGCACCTGCTGCGCATTGCACACATCCCCAACCATAGAGGGAAAAGTTTGAGCATTACATATGACAAGCCCCATTATATGAATGTTGCGACTAATCTACAGGGTGGGCCGTAAGTTTCCATACATAGGAAAATTTAAATACGTGCGTCGGTATTTGGATCAGCAGTTTCCGGATGCTTGGATTGGTCGGCGTGGTCCTGTGGAGTGGCCTCCCAGATCCCCAGATCTCACCCCCCTTGATTTCTATCTTTGGGGGCACTTGAAGGCCATGGTGTATCAGGAAAAGATACGAGACATAAATCATCTAAAGGAACGTATCACCAACGCCATTACAAGCATAACGTCAACTGTGCTAATGCGTGTTCATCAACAGTGGGGAACACCTATTGAAATGTGTTTTCAAAACAATGGCAACCATGTAGAGCATATTATATAAATAAAAATGGTTGTCCATAAAAAAATGTTTATTTTTCCTATGTATGGAAACTTACGGCCCACCCTGTATTAACCAACATCTCGATATATACAGGGTGGGGCACGGGAACCAAGTGTTTTTGGAATAATCAGGAAAATGATATTTATTTTTGTAAAGAAAATATATTGGTAGAACAACATTCGTAAGAACATAGCATTTCATGTCATAATAATCATGTACCGAAAATTATATCTGGCATATGATGTCCTTGGCCGTCGACGCATTGTTGAAGGCGTTTACGAAAATTGGCCTCCACTCTTCCCAGCAGGTCTCTGTTGATTTGGATGATTTGTTGACGGATCGCTTCCTTCAATGCATCTAATGTACGGGGCTTGTCCTCGTAGACACGTGACTTGAGGTACCCCCATAGAAAGAAGTCACATGTGGACAAGTCAGGGGACCGAGGGGGCCATGCAATGTTACCAAATCTCGAAATGAGATGGTTGGGAAACAGGGGGCGAAGAACAGCCATTGACGCTCTGGCGGTGTGTGGCGTGGCCCCATCTTGCTGAAACCACAAATGTCGACGAGCAATACGCCTTCTTCGTAACTCAGGGATGAAAAAGGTGTTCACCATCTCAATGTAACGCCCAGATGTTATGGTAACGGTAACCCCATTTTGTTCGAAGAAATAGGGACCGATGACGCCAAACTTTCCCACCGCGCACCAAACTGTAACCTTAGGGCTATGCAGCGGTTTTTCATGGAGTTGTCGCGGATTTTCAGCAGCCCAATACCGACAGTTTTGATTGTTGACGGCCCCATTAAGGTGGAAATGGGCTTCATCACTCATTACCACCATCATGTTTTCATTCTGCTCATAAAGTGCAAGCATTTCCTGTGCAAAATTCAGTCGTTGGGGGCAATCGTTTACATTCAATTCCTGCACCATCGCTAACTTGTATGGGTGAAAATGTAATTCTTCATGCAAAATCCGTCTAACAGTACGATTGCTGATTCCGAGTGCAGCTGAATGTCTCCGAGCAGAGCGGCCTGGGCTTTGCAACATCGCTTGTCTGACCCTTTCAACGTTCTCTGGAGTACGCACAGTGCGTTGCGGCCCCTTCGGTTTTGTTTTCATTATTGAGCCTCCTGTTCGAAGATTGTTAACCCAACGTAAGATTGTGTCACGAGCGGGAACAGAGTCATTTCGATGAATGTTGAATCTGCGGCGAAACGCACGCTGAACTGCTGTCACTGACTCGCCACTCCTAACAAAATGATCATACGCGAACATGCGGTGTTCTAACGTCCACTGCTCCATGATGGCACCTGAAAGATAAAGGTGAGTGTTAGTTAAAGTTAAATGCTATGAACCCAGGAATGGAATGCTACCTACCGCACGCCCCTCCCATTCCTAATGGCCGATTACTAGCTATTCAAAAAACACTTGATTCCCGTGCCCCACCCTGTATATAAGAACGATTGAGGGAAAAAAATTCCCATTCGATGATGGGAGCTTAACAGTGAAGCTACACTTTCGTCGGTTATAATGACACGAAGGCCATTCACAGTTTATCGAGGGGTGAGATACCAGCGTGGGAGTTGGCTTGGATCCGTTTTTTCAACCATACTACGCACCGCTGTCCCACTGTTGAAGAGAGGAGCTAGATACCTCTAGAGGAAGGCGTTACAATCAGGTTTTAAAGCGGCAGAAGACATAATGGGTGGAACTAACCCTAAAGAAGTTCTAAAAAAACATTTAAAACGTACACGGGACGAAATCATCAAAGATGCAAAGAGAAAAATGCGTGGTGGCGGAAAGAAGAGGGTTGTCAGGAAGAAGGGGTACCCTGAAACCAACTTTCTACACTCCATATTCAGCCAGTGTGAGGTGTATTTAAACCAGGTTAACATCTCGGCAGGAACGGGGTATTATCACCTACGAGCTTATGTGGAAAATTTCATCAACTTTTCAAAAGAAGCGAAGGACACCTTTATAACCGCCGAGGGCTATTACCAGACTAAAGATGAAAGTGGTATAAAGGATAAATTTAAAAATTCTAAAAAAAATATATACGAGTGTTTTGGACGCCTGCATACAGACTTCACATTCCAGGTGAAACTGCTTATGAACGGCATCGATTTGAAATTAAAACTCAACCGCACGAGTCCTGATCTCTGCATAAATCTGGGGTCTGATCAAGAAGAGGGCGCGAGACCCGTTGTGATTCACATAATGGAGATGTATTTGCGTGTACGCCGAGTGAAACTAAGTTCACCAAAACAAATAGAAATTGAGAAAGACTTAATACACGCCACAGTAAAATACCCAATTATCAGGGTACAGATCAAACTATACACGGTGCCCGCCGGGTTGGCCTCGAAGCAACTAGAAAACGTGGCCCTTAGAGTTCACCTAAAAAGATGTTAATTGGATTGCAAGACCACGCTTCGACGATTGGAAAATATAAAAAGAGTGACTTTAAATTCGAGAATTTCGGCCTTAAAAATATGACTATACGTAAATGGCATCGCTTTGGGAGGGACTATGATTATGGATTACTCATGAGACGCTGTGTTCCCACTCTGCGCAATAGCTTATAGTAGTCTGGCTCATAATGCAGGTGCATGTGACGAGCTTGGGTTTGGCGTAACGCAGAAAGATTTTGTCGAAGAATTCAACATATATTCGTTTGATATTACCCCTGACTTGCCTGCTAGTATAAATACGCACTTAAGTCCACAACAGAGTGGAATATCTCAGTCAGGTTGGAATTTGCCAAGCCTATAGACGCGCCTATTAGTGTACTCGTGTACCTCGAATCACAAGCACTAATAGAAGTTGACCGTTTCAGGAACGTGGTCACAGACTTTTAAAATTGACGCGAATACACTCCAGAGAGTAATGAAAAGTGACCGAATCACACGCTCCAAATTTGTCGGCGTGTTTGCGAAGAATGAAATATTGAAATTGCCAACTACGAGAAACTGGTACGGGATTATCGTGAACACCGATATTGTGGGGGGTGAGGGGATTCATTGGTTTGCAATCTATTTTAAAAATAAGGGAAGAATGTACTATTTTGACTCACTCGGCACTCAGCCCTGGAATGATACTGTTATAGTAAAATTAATCGAGCAGATACATGTACCTGAGATTGTATGGAACCCGTACCGCTTTCAAGGATATTATAGTAACACGTGCGGCATTTATTGCCTTTCATTTCTCCTGCACATGTCACGTGGGAAAGGATTTATAAATTTTTGAAAATTATTCGATTTGTGCGACACTGAAATGAATGATAAAACGGTGTGCAGACATAGAAAAAAATTTCCCATATTTTAGCACCCGCTGTATTGTGTAAAGTTGTACAGGGTGGGCCGTAAGTTTCCATACATAGGAAAAATAAACATTTTTTTATGGGCAACCATTTTTATTTATATAATATGCTCTACATGGTTGCCATTGTTTTGAAAACACATTTCAATAGGTGTTCCCCACTGTTGATGAACACGCATTAGCACAGTTGACGTTATGCTTGTAATGGCGTTGGTGATACGTTCCTTTAGATGATTTATGTCTCGTATCTTTTCCTGATACACCATGGCCTTCAAGTGCCCCCAAAGATAGAAATCAAGGGGGGTGAGATCTGGGGATCTGGGAGGCCACTCCACAGGACCACGCCGACCAATCCAAGCATCCGGAAACTGCTGATCCAAATACCGACGCACGTGAAGACCATAATTTAAATTTTCCTATGTATGGAAACTTACGGCCCACCCTGTATATCTATAATGTGTAAAGGCCTATTTATCGCCATTAAGACTTATTTAATGGACACTGGTTCCGCTTTGTACATGTTTTCTACCATTTAATAAATAAATGAAAATACAGTGTGTTTTGTTCTTAACCCCAAAAAAACACTTACATTAGTTCCTCGATGACCTGGCATTCGTTGGACCGGATGTGAGCCAATAGCTCGACCTCTGTGTTCAGGTCGCTGGGTTGGTTGTGCTGTAAAGCATCCATATCATTTATTCCCCTTTCATCAAAACGAAAAGTTGCTATAACACAATCAAGTTCCGCATCGGTCCTTTAAGGAGAAGTTAACATAATTAGTTCATGCTGAATCAAATAAAGTTAAGTAAAATTAAACAAGTTTAATTAAAGAGATACAATAAGGGAAAATCCCGATTAGGACGCCTGGCAAATTGTAATCACAAAGCAGATATCCTGACAGGTTTCAAAAGTAAAAGTGCTAAGACATCGTCTGCCGGCAACGGGTCTCGAGCCCGCAGACAATTCTTAAAAGTTTTGGTAATTTTAAAAATCTATCTGTAGAACTTTCTATAAATTATAGAGAAATGTATTATTAAAGCCACACCATATATATATATATATATATATATATATATATATATATATATATATATATATATATATATATATATGCCGAAATAACCACGAAGGAAACAGAGAATGGGTAAAACAAGTACACTAATTTACAGCTCAAAAGGTAAATTTTCAATATTTCTAAAATCCTACTGCGGTGTTGTCTTTAAATTTCAAAGTTATCGAGAAACGTATTATTAAAACCACACACTATATATATATATATATATATATATATATATACAGGGGTTAGACAAAATAATATGAACATCCGCCGATTTCACCGTTATCTTTACGGACTGCTCAGACACAAAGTAAACGGTCAAATGACTGGCAAACCCATTTAAATGCGTAACAGAGAGTGTATACGTCATGTTATAACCCTCATGTTGTTTTTACAGATCTGAGTGAATTATGAATTAGCAGTTATGAAAGACCTGTCAGACTTCCAAAGAGGGCAAATTGTCGGAGCGCGGATGGCTGGTGCATCGGTGACGAAAACCGCTGAGATGTTCAATGTATCCAGAGGAACTGTCTCTATGGTCATGTCTGCATACCAAAACCATGGAAAGACAAGCACCGACAAATGCAATAGTGGACGCAAGAAGAAGCTGTGTGATCGAGACCGCCGGGTGCTAAAGCGCATTGTGACAAAGAACCATAAGACCACAGCTCCAAAAGTGACTGCAGAGCTTAACCAGCATCTTGCAAGCCCGGTATCGACCAGAACTCTACGTCGCGAGCTCCATGGAGCTGGATACCATGGGAGGGCTGCAATTGCCAAACCCTTCCTTTCGCACATCCACATTGAGCGGCGCAGAAAATGGTGTAATGACCATAAGAATTGGTCAATGGACCGGTGGAAGAATGTAGTCTACTCTGACGAATCCTCCTTTACGCTATTTCCATGTTCCGGTCGAGTTTACGTCTGGAGACAGCCTAAAGATGCTTATGACCCCGACTGCCTGACTCCAACCGTTAAGCATGGAGGCGGATCTGTGATGGTTTGGGCAGCAATATCGTGGAATACTCTTGGCCCAGCTGTAGTACTGCATGGTAGGGTTAACGCCCAGGTCTATCTGTCAATATTGGCTGACCAGGTCCATCCCATGGTCCAAACGCTGTTTCCCAATGGCGGCGCCGTCTTCCAGGATGATAATGCACCAATCCACACCGCTGGGGTCGTTAAAAACTGGTTTGAAGAGCATGTTAGTGAAGTAGAACGCTTGGATTGGCCTCCACAATCCCCGGATCTTAACATTATCGAGCATCTGTGGTGTCAGTTGGAGCAGCAGGTCAGAAGCCGATTCCCACCGCCGGCGTCTTTGGAGGAACTGGAGCAGGGTTTGCTCGAAGAATGGCTCAGGATTCCTCTAGTCACTGTCCAAAAGCTGTATGAATCAATTCCCCGACGCATTGCAGCTGTTATTGCCGCTAAAGGAGGACCAACTCCATATTAAGAATAAAAACCGCCATTTATCAAGGTGTTCATATTATTTTGTCTAACCCCTGTATATATATATATATATATATTAGGGTGTTTCATACCTATAGGGTAAAATACAAATGAGCTTGGAGTTTTAATCCACACGTTTCTCCGTATTCTAAAGAACAAGAAAACACGTTTGTGCAAGTTTGAACCAGATCGCGCTGCATTTAGAGGTCCCCAACTTTGACGACTTTTTGTCAGTTCATTTCTCGCCTGCCTGCAGTGAAGACGGTGTTTTCTTCGTCACTTGAGCGGTTCGTGTTATATAGCCTATTGGACAACTATGGAGGTAATTATATATGCTACTAATTATCTCATTTTACTGTGGTATTGAAATTTATTGTTATTTAATTTCTGTCATTTTACTGTGGTAGTGATATTTATTATTAATATTACATGAAACTAATTAGTCTGTTGCATATTGGACAACTAAGCTGGTAATTATTTATGATACTAATTAATGTAATTTTACTGCGGTATTGAAATTTATTTAATTAATGAATTGTCAAAGAGAACGTAGTGTACACGTATCAGTTTTATAAATAAAGAAAAGCAGTAACTGGGACTCGAACCAGTGTCATAGCCGTTTGGCGGCATCGCTCAAGTCGGCGTACACAGCACGCTATCCACTCCCTAGATGGTGTAGTGGATAGCGTGCTGTGTACGCCGACTTGAGCGATGCCGCCAAACGGCTATGACACTGGTTCGAGTCCCAGTTACTGCTTTTCTTTATTTAATTAATGAAATTAATTACGATGTGAAATTATTTCTGTGGAATTATTTAGTTTGTTTTCTTTTCCAGGTGTCTACCAGAGCGAAAACAGAAGTGTTTCTTATTGGCCAGACGGATGCGAACATCACATCAAGTGGCCTTCCAACTCAGTTGCAAGTACTCAAAAAGTACTTTTACCACCAAAAGGAGCAAAAATTTGGACGTACTAAATGCCTGAACCTGTGCCTGGATGCCTGTCTCATATTTTGGGAGAGAGCGAGAATCCCCATGATGCGTCGAGATTCGGCCTTGAGGAAGATGGAATCCCTTCTCAAGGAATACGACCGGCTTGTGAAGCACAAGTCACATAAAGCAGAGTCCTTCCGAGTGAAGGAGGCGATGTTCAAGGAGGCAATAGCGAAGGAGATCATGGACATTGCTCATTCACAGGCTAAGGAAATGATGAAGAATCAGGAGGACATCCACTTTCTCGACATGCAGCGTGAAGATCCAAATTCCTGCAGCATGGGCCCTGTTGACATGAAGCTTCACGTGCGGCCGTACGATTTTGCTCAAGTCAATGACTCTATGAGGGAACTGAGGGAGAAGTCAGTCCTGCTGGTGAGAGGGATGGTGAGCACGTCGCATCAGCGCGATGACTACAAGGAACTGCTACAGTTGGTTCTCATCTTCCTGGGAGAAGCAAAAGTGGTGGATTTCCCTCTCAGAGCCCCTGGCGCTTACCATCACGCTCGATGGATGGCGATAGCCATCTACTCCTTGAAAGTAATTCTACTGAAGAAGCAGTTCAAGATGTCGAGTCACGAGTTGGAAGCTCTGACAGCCGTAGGTCTCTTCGTGTCCCTCGTCTACATCCGAGGTTGGACTCGTGCTGCAACCTCAAGCAAGGCTGCCGCAGTTGATCTGGAATTTCTGCGTGACGCGGAAGCCTTTGCCATGTCGGGATATTCGTGTGTTAACGCTGCGCAAGAAGCCATGTCTCGACACCTATGGTACATCTCTGAGACTCTTATTGCCATGGCGTTCTTCGACGCAGATGTGGCAGATGAAGAAAAGGCTCAGATGGTCGTCAGTTTGGGTAAGCCCGCATCGAAAAAGGAACTCAAGCGACCCCAAGGGAAGAACGTCAGGAATCTTGCCTCGAAACACCTGGCGGAGTTCGTGACAGGAAAGACGATGGCTTTCTTCCATGCATTCGACTTGGACACAGAATTCTTGAAAAAGCCAGTTGCCGAGTGGACTGAAGTAGAGGGCTTCAAGCAAGCAGCGGCAACTGTTAACAAAATCTCTGTCGTCAACGATCGGGCCGAAAGAGCCATCGCGCTCACCAAAGAGTTCAACTGTTCTCTGACGAAGAACGAAGAGCAGAAGCAGTATTTGCTCAAAACTGTGATGCAGCATAGGGCGAAATACCCGAATAAATCCAAGAAGGATTTCATGGACAAATGATTCGCAAGAAGTGGTTATGTTTTTTGTATCTTTGTGAAAATGTGTAGTGAAATGGTACTCGTTTGTTGAATAAAAATTCATTGACAGATTTTTGTTTAATTTTTTCCGTTTATGATCTGCCAGAGCATCAAACTGGGGACCCGTAAACTTTAAACTATTGAATTAATACTTCGGTTTATCAGTCTCCTCAGCAAATGGAACAAGGGGATCCATGTGGATTAAAATGTTTCCAAACTTTTAATTTATGAAACACCCTAATATATATATATATATATATATATGCCGAAATAACCACGAAGAAAACAGAATGACCAAAACAAGTACACTAATTTACAGCTCAAAAGGAAGATTAGCTGGGTGTGCTAAGACATCGTCTGCCTACACCGGGTCTCGAACCTGCAGGCAATTCTTAAAAGTTTTTAATATTTCTATTGTATCTATATTGTGTAAAGGTGTATATGCATTTCCGCTTAAATCACAAACTAATATTCAAAACACATTTTTTATGGCATTTTATAAGTTAACATTGAATGAGCCGCAAGTATATATAATCACAAATTAATTACTTCAATCTCTGCAAAGTAGTTAGCGGGAAAATCGTTCTCGCTGCCACAAATTTCTGCAATGAATTGCGTTGAAAGTAGGGCGTTCCCGTCCACAGTGTTGAAAAGGTGGAGCGCAGCCGTTGGGTAGAAATCTTCATCTTCAAGCAATTTGGGAGAGTTGTAGAGAGACTCTTGACTCATGGTTAGGTATTTCAAAAGCACTGAGCGAAAAAAACAACTGAAATGAGGCCCTGAGATGAAGTGACCGCTTCTATAAATGGGGCTCGTAATTGTGATCAACCTACGACACACGAATCGCGAGCTTCCTATTGGTTATCATTGAATTTTGGGCGGGGCTTGACGCATAGGCCCGCCTAGCCGCCAAACAGAGGATCTGGGTTCTGCACACAGGGTTGTGATTGGCTGACCTGGGAAATCTGGGGCGTGTCAGATATTCCCATTCGTAACGAGAGAGAAATGCGTTGTTTTTGATCTTTTGTTCTGCCCCGATGATATGGTTGGGGATTTGAACGTATGATGAGCAATCAATTATACGAGGACCTTAATGTAGTTGGAAGATAAGTTTGTAAATGAATTTATTGTACCCCATCTAAAATAGGTTCGGAAAAATTTATTTCCTCTAAAATATAAAACGTCACAAACTGGAAGGTAATTTCAGAATCAATTATCCATGAAGGAAAAAATCATCAGTGCGCGAAGTTCGAGACAATTCTCGCAGCTGTAAAAGTTTATTGGGGCCCAGATTTCGCGAACTATACAATAAATAAATTTTAAAAAAATGACAGAGTATTCCGGGTTGCGGGTCATTAACTCGAAGTTTATCTAGCGTCTTCATGAAACACAATTTCAGAACGCTGTTTAATATAATTGTGTATATATATATATATATATATATATATATATATATATATATATATATTCAATAAATATTTATGTCCTTTTATTGTTCAACTGTTTACTTCGTTTAATTAGGAAATGTTTAAGGGGGAATTCGTTTATACTGTCTTACGTCCTCTCCATTTCCCTCAAGCTTTACACTCCAACTTAGCCCTACTTTTAAACGGGATATATATAAACGTTAAACTGAGAGTCAATTGCGCGTGAAGTTTAAGCTTTATGATGCCTCGAAACAATAAAACTTCTGCCGAGAGAAGTTAATTTATTGGAATTTTAAAACGATATTATCTATCGCATCCGCCAAACTGTCGCCGCTACACTCGACAATTTTCAGAACGCTGTTTAATATAATTGTATATATATTTATTCATACAGGGTGTCCCAGAATTAACTATCTATTTCAATGAAATCGGACAAATTTTTTAAAAACACACTTTTATTTATGTTTATCATGTTTAATATGTGTTAAAAATGTATAAATTTCTAAATTTTTTTCATAATTTTATTTTCATAATTTTTTCATAGTTTTTCATAGTTTTATTTTCATTCTCTTTCAGAACCCTATTAATAATGAATACACAAGAACGCATCTTTGTTGTAACATCCCGTATCAAAGGAATGCAATGTAATGAAAGAGAAAAATTTACAAGAAGATTCCACAGAACCGGTCCTACAGACAAAGCGATTCGTGAACTTGTGAACAAATTTAAAAGAACTGGATCCGTACACGACGAGGTGGGAAGAGGACGCCCAAGGACAGCACGTAACAGTACCGAACAAGTACGAAAATTGTTTGAGGATGAACCAACAACTTCGGTTAGGGAGGCCGGTCGAAGACTCAACATATCCAAGACAACAGTTCATAGAATCTTGCGTTCGACACTGATGAAAAAGGCTTATCACATTCAAGTACTGCATACCCTAAATGAAGAGGATTATCCAAATCGAGCAGCAAGGTGTGCAGAAATTGTGGATCAAATCGAAAATGAAAGTTTATTGGATAACATCTTATTCAGTGATGAGGCGACTTTCCACACGTGTGGTAAAGTCAATCGACACAACTGTCGTATCTGGTCCAATGAAAGACCGTCTGAAGTCATAGAATGGCAAAGAGACTCTCCAAAAGTTAACGTGTGGCTTGGAATGACCAAATCCAAAATTTATGGCCCATTCTTCTTTGCGGAAGCAACTGTAACAGGTACCGTCTACCTTGATATGCTTCAGCAGTTTCTCGAACCACAGCTTCTTGATGATGGCATTCTTGATAATGTTGTGTTTCAACAAGATGGAGCACCATGTTATTATGCTCTAATTGTTCGAGAATACCTCAACAGACGCCTTCCGAATCGGTGGATTGGACTTGGAGGACCTCGACCTTGGCCTCCGCGTTCTCCGGATTTGACACCCCTGGATTTCTTTGCATGGGGTTTCATAAAAACAAAGGTTTATCGCCAAAAGATCAATAGTTTAGCTGAACTTAAAGAACGCATCCAGTTGGCAGTGCGGGAGATAACACCTGAAATGCTTCAAAATGTGTTTCGCAGCGCTGAGGATAGATTTGAAATTTGCAGAGATACAGACGGTGCACATGTTGAAACTTCTGAATAAAGTTTTGACTTATGATTTATAAATCTATTTGTTTTTGTATCATAATTTAGTAATAAACACAAAATTATGTCAGTTTTTATTAAATTTGTCCGATTTCATTGAAATAGATAGTTAATTCTGGGACACCCTGTATATACAGGGTGTTTGAAAACTTTCTGTACAAATTGTAATAGGGATAGGCAACACCAAGACAAACCGTTTTCGTCTATAAGTGTATGTCCGCTGACGTCACCATTCGGCGCGAAAGGGCGCCGCTGCAATTGGCTAAAAGGTGAAGTGGGTTAGACTCGCGCATGCCGCGGGCATTCTTAAATCGGACGTAGTACGCGTAACATGGAGCGCTTCACGACTGCTGAGATGGCTGACATGCATATGGTGTATGGGGCTGCCAATGGAAACGGAAGAGCTGCTGTGAGGTTGTACCGACAGCGCTTCCCAAACAGACGTGTGCCAAACCACCAAACGTTTGCGCATTTGCATCGGCGACTGCGAGAAACTGGAACATTCCATGGAAACATGCATGACACTGGTCGGGAGAGAAACGTGCGCACTCCTGACATGGAAGAAGAAATCCTACGGCGATTTTAGGACAATCCAAGCGCAAGCACGCGAGGTGTTGCACGTATCCTCGGTGTGAACCACGACCTGGTCTGGAGAGTGTTGCACGAGCAGCAGTTACATCCGTTTCATCGTCAGAGAGTCCAGGCATTACAACCTCGGGATTACCCTCTTCGTGTGGAATTCGCACGCTGGTTTCTGCAGCAGACAGCGGTGCAGCCTAATTTTCCGGCTTATGTGCTGTTCTCAGATGAGGCCTGTTTCACACGTGAGGGTGTGTTTCACATGCACAATTCTCACGTGTGGGCGCACGCATATCCACATGCTACACGGGTGCATGCTCATCAAGAACGGTTCGCCGTCAATGTTTGGGCGGGTATCGTCCATGGCAAGTTGATTGGGCCGTACCTGCTGCCTGCCCGACTCGACGTCAGGAGTGCGCACGTTTCTCTCCCGACCAGTGTCATGCATGTTTGCATGGAATGTTCCAGTTTCTCGCAGTCGCCGATGCAAATGCGCAAACGTTTAGTGGTTTGGCAAACGTCTGTTTGGGAAGCGCTGTCGGTACAACCTCTCAGCAGCTCTTCCGTTTCCATTGGCAGCCCCATACACCATATGCATGTCAGCCATCTCAGCAGTCGTGAAGCGCTCCATGTTACGCGTACTACGTCCGATTTAAGAATGCCCGCAGCAAGCGCGAGTCTAGCCCACTTCACCTTTTAGCCAATTGCAGCGGCGCCCTCTCGCGCCGAATGGTGACGTCAGCGGACATACACTTATAGACGAAAAGGGTTTGTCTTGGTGTTGCCTATCCCCCATTACAATTTGTACAGAAAGTTTTCAAACACCCTGTATATATATATATATATATATATATATATATATATATATATATATATATATATATATATATATAAAAGCGCGAGAGAGAGAGGGAAATAAACAAACAGGTAAACAACATGAGTGTTGCAATACAGTTCAACGGGATCCCCTGGTTTCCCGTTTATCAGCTAACCGTGGAAGGATGTTTATACTCCAACTTAGACCTACTTTTAAACGGGGATATATATATATATATATATATATATATATATATATATTGAGGGTCCTGCGTCTTAAGGTACCTAAGCGCCAAAATTAAAATTCGCAAGAAATCGCCTCCAAAGTTCAGCAATATTCTGGCAATAGTATCTCTGTTATTAATTGAGTTAGAACGTTCATTTTTTTGGCTAAATTATTCTAAATACGCCAATGAAGATGTTGATGAGTTTATGGAATAGATTTTCATATTTTATATTTTATATACTATATATTTCATTATTTTTTATTTTCTTATTATGACAAACTTTGGGTGCGATTTCTGGCACAGAATGATTCCTTTGATTTTTCATCACTACCACTAGTACGGTGAGACATTGCTGCACACGTTGATAATAGTTAGAAGCCGGGTGAATAGAATAATCCACGCAATATTTAGCAATATGAGCACGAACATAGGACGCCTGCTAACAAGAACGCGAGTCTTAAGGTACTGGCGGGAAGTTTGTGTCGTGTCCCTCTCGGCGCGTGGAGCGGGTGCCCAATCAGAAAGCAGAGAGGCGTGGCTGCCATGTTTTCATTGGCTCGCACTCCTCCTCCTGTTCCCGCCACCCAGAGACCGAGCGTCCCACTCCCACCCCATCACCTCCCACCAGTTGAACGGGATATTGGGGCCTTAAGACGCGCATCACATCTGGGCGGCAGAGCCCAGCTGGCGATAGAGGTGAAAAAAGTAGTTCGCTTCATAAGGTTTTCAATCATACTTCTAGTGTCGTAAGGTCATTATAACCCAAACCACGCGATAGAGGAAGGGTGAAAATAGTGATATTTATCAAAAACACGTTTTCGCCGTTGGTGGCGCTTAGGTAACTTAAGACGCGCGACCACTCATATATATATATATATAAGAGAAAGAGAAAGAGAGAGAGAGAGAGAGAGAGAGAAAGACCGAGAGAGAAAGAGAGAGCGCAAGAGAGAGTTACAAGGAGTTACAAGGAAAAGAAGTACCTCAAAAGGCCTTGTGGTCCATACCGAGGAGGTACCAATGGCAACAGGTGCCAGGGAAAATTTTCTACACACTCAAATAGTGTGCAAGGTTTCGTCTAACCTTTTCTTGAAATGATCCACAGAGGAACTGTTCACAACTTCTGAAGGTAAACTGTTCCACGTGTCACAGATCTTATACGTAAAGTAATTCGCACACACAATAGTCCTAACCCAAATCCAAATCCAAATTCCAACCATTGTTGCGAGTTGGGTTATCATTTAAACTAAACATGCTTCTAAAATCGACATCGTTGAACCAGCGGAAGAGCTTGAAAACCTCGATGAGTTGTCCGCGCAGCCTCCGAGTTTCCAGCAAAAACAAAGTCAGGGCGCGTAACCGTCGATTGTAGCCCATATGCCTAACGGAAGGGATTAACTTTGTGGCCCTCGCCTGCACTCGCTCCAGCCTCTCAATATCTTTCCTGAGGGTGGGCGACAGAACTGCACAGCATACCCCAGGTGCGGCCGAACAAGGGAATTGTACAGAGAGAGCACAATCTCCTTGTTTCGAAACTGAAATTGCCTCCTGATATAACCCAACAGCTTCTGGGCTTTCTTTCCCACCTCTACGCACTGTTTCGTAAACTTAAGGTCGCTGCTAATTAGCACACCCAAGTCCTTTTTCAAATCAGTCTCCTCGATATTACTCCCCAACGTCGAGTAGTCCGACTTGGGATTGGCGTAGCCAATGTGCATCACTTTGTATTTACCCAAGTTAAACGGCATTTGCCATTTTTTGGACCACTCTCCTATCCTACCAAGGTCCGCACGCAGTTCCTCGATCGCTTCGGGCGTCCCAACATTGGCCCCAAGCTTCGTGTCATCCGCGAATTTGGCGATCCGACTGACGATGCCACCGTCTATATCATTTATGTAAATGATAAACAACAGTGGCCCCAGAAAGGAACCCTGAGGAACCCCACTAGTGACCGAGGCCCAACCCGAACTAATCCCTTTCATTACAACCCTCTGCCGCCTATTCCTCAGCCAGTTTTCAATCCACCTACCTACTTCACCACAGATACCCAGCGCGCGCACTTTCGCGCACTTTCGCGCCCTACTCTTATCATACTCACTCAACATGACGTGGAAAAACTCTAGCAAGTTAGTGAGACACAAACTATGCCATCTAAACCCATGTTGGGAGTCCCCAAGCAGCTTGTAGGAATCCAAATGGTCAACGATTGTATCCGCTATTATCCCCTCTAATAATTTACCTACAACTGAAGTGAGACTAATGGGACGATAGTTCGCTGGACTTTCGTGATCCCCTTTCTTAAAGATAGGGGTCACATTGGCTTCCCTCCAGTCACCAGGCACCTGGCCCGTCTCTAACGATTTGTTGAAGACTGTAGCCAGGTGGGGAGCCACCTGGTCGCGCACCTCCCGCTACACTCTGGGGAGAAAGTGGTCTCACCCAGGAGCCTTAAACGCGCTCTGTTTGTCTATTCTATCGGCAGCGACTGTCGCGGTACATCTAACACTATGCAGGCCAGCACCTTCGTGCCTGACGCCTGGATTGGGGATGACGCGGGTGTCCTCCCTGGTGAACACTCCCGCAAAGTACTCATTAAGCACATTAGCGATGTCCGCGTCGGAGGTCCGCAGAACTCCTCTTCGGTCCTTTAACTTCTAATGGGCTTCTAATGCTTCTAATGGGCTTTCTACTATTAACATAACCGAAGAACTCCTTAGGGTTCCCCTTGCAGAGGCTTGCCACCCGTAGTTCTTCGTTACGTTTTGCTAGCCTAACCTTCGCCTTCACTTCCCTACACAGGCGGACATACGCTTCAGTGTTCTCATGAGAACGATTGTCCTTCGCCCTCCTATACGCTACTTTCCTATTTCGGATAGCCGAAGCGATGTCACGACTGAACCATTTAGGCTGCGTTGAAGCAGGGGTGACCGATTTTGAGGGTATGGCAGCAGACTGCAGCACCATAAACTCGTCCCGGAATGCACTCCCCACTCCCTCTACATCGCCGCCGACCTCTAACCCCATCTCACCTACGCTATCCCGGAGGCTAACAAAGTCCGCCCGCCGTAGATCAAGCTTACTGCCTCTCGAGTTACTACGCTTCACTCGAGGGACACAAACACGGAACCTAGTCAGACCGTGATCACTCCCGCCCAACGATTCGTCAACGGTGAGGCCAGTGACGAGGTTGTCTTCGGTCGTGAATACTAAGTCCAGAACGCTTTCGCCTCGTGTAGGCTCATTGACCCACTGAGTGAGGAAGTTCTCATCAGCAAAGTCAACTAGCCTCCTCCCTTCAGCATCAGCAGTCCTGTCTTCCCACTTTAAGCCGCGACAGTTGAAGTCTCCTAAAACTACACACACCCTATCCCCTAGCAGGCTATGGAGTTCGGTATACAGGGCTGTATCCTCCTCCAAGAGAGTTACAAGGAGTTACAAGGAAAAGAAGTATCTCAAAAGGCCTTGCGGCCCATACCGAGGAGGTACCAATGGCAACGGGTGCCAGGGAAAATTTTGTAAAAGTTTATTTTTCTTTCAACTATCCTAGCATTAGTAGAAAACTGGATAGAAAAGTAGAAGGCTCTCTCCCCACCCTCCGCTCCCTCCCTGCCAGAGGCAGGTACGGAAAAAGGTTGAAGAAAATACCTTGACCCTGGAAAAGTAGCCAAGGAAATTTTACAGGAAAGTGGAGAAGATATAAATAGCTCTATATTTAGCTTGCTCACAGAGACACCGTGCAAGCGATCTCCTGCAGAGTTTTCTTATGTTTTAGTCTTGAACTATTAGAGTATTCAGTACTTTGTCTAGCCTATTTTTAAACACATTTACACTTTGACTGGAAACAACCTCTGAGGGAAGTTGGTTCCAGATATTAACTATTTTATAGGAAAAGAAATTTCCGCAGACTGAGGTCCTAAATGTCTTTACACACTCAAATAGTGTGCAAGATTTCGTCTACCCTTTTCTTGAACTGATCCACAGAGGAACTGTTCACAACTTCCGAAGGTAACCTGTTCCATGTGTCACAGATCTTATACGTAAAGTAATTCCCACACACACTAGTCCTAAACCGTTTCAAATCCAACTTTCAACCATTGTTGCGAGTTGGGTTATCATTTAAACTAAACATACTTCTAAAATCGACATCGTTGAACCCGCGTAAGAGCTTGAAAACCAAGATCAGTTGACCGCGCAGCCTCCGAGTTTCAAGCGAAAACAAGTTCAGGGCGCGTAACCGTCGATTGTAGCCCATATGCCTAACGGAAGGGATTAACTTTGTGGCCCTCGCCTGCACTCGCTCCAGCCTCTCAATATCTTTCCTGAGGGTGGGCGACCAGAACTGCACAGCATACTCCAGGTGCGGCCGAACAAGGGAATTGTACAGTGAGAGCACAATCTCCTTGTTCCCAAACTGAAATTGCCTCCTGATATAACCCAATAGTTTCTGGGCTTTCTTTTCCACCTCTACACACTGTTTCGTAAACTTAAGATCGCTGCTAATTAGCACACCCAAGTCCTTTTCTAAATCAGTCACCTCGATATTACTACCCAACATCGAGTAGTCCGACTTGGGATTGGCGTAGCCAATGTGCATCACTTTGCATTTACCCAAGTTAAACGGCATTTGCCATTTTTCGGACCACTCTCCTATCCTACCTAGGTCCGCACGCAGTTCCTCGATCGCTTCGGGCGTCCCAACATTGGCCCCAAGCTTGGTGTCATCAGCGGGAGAGGGAGAGAGAGAGGGAGAGAGAGAGATCGTGAAATAGAGAGAGAGAGAGAGAGAGAGAGCGCAAGAGAGAGAGAGAGAGAGAGATCGCGAGAGAGAGAGGGAGAGCGAGAGCGAGAGAGAGATTTGTATATATATAGGATAACCTTCGCTTATGATGGCATCTGCCCGAATTGTTTATTCTGGCGAAAGTCAAACTTTTCACCTCACCCTACACCTACTTTTTAACAGGGTATATATATATATATATATATATGAAAATTATTTCACGAAAGTAACGCGTGAAAAATATTTATGATGAATAAAACCACGAAGGAAAGGAAACACAAAACGGTTCTCAAGCGCTTTCGTCTAATGACATCCTGAGGATGTCATTAGACGAAAGCGCTTGAGCACCGTTTTGTGTTTCCTTTCCTTCGTGGTTTTATTCATCATATATATATATATATATATATATATATATATATATATATATATATATATATATATAAGAGAAAGAGAGAGAGAGAGAGAGAGAGAGAGAGAGAGAGATTTGTACATATGAGGCGCTCCGCGTCTAATATTCATTCCCCAACTTTAACTGCGTTTTCTGGCGTTTTTTATTTTTGGCGACTACGAACAGCACGAAGCGCCTCATATATAGGCTCACCTTTGCTTTCGATGGCATCGGCCCGAATTGTTGTTTCTGGCGAAGGTCAAACTTTTCACCCCGCCCTAGACCTACGGTTTAACGGGGTTTATAAAAGAGAGAGCGCGCGAGGGGGATCCCTGCTACGGTACCCTGGTTACCCATTTATCTACCAATCGTAAAAGGATGTTTACACTCCACCTTAGGCCTACAGTTTAACACGGATCATTAGGATACCCCGGTTTCCCATTTATCTACCATCCGTGGAAGGACGCGCCGCCACCGGGTCTCGAACCCGTCCCATAGAATTGCGCATATAGTTGTGTGTGCGTAATATTTTATGGGCGTATAGGCGGTTGTGTACGTGCCAAAACCAAGTATACACTGTGCCAACTGGTTGATAATGCCTGGAGGCACTGGCTGATTAGGGGCCAATAAGACAGTGGGCGCTCAACTGAAATCTTAATATGCGCTTGGCTTCTGTCAAGCGAACACCTTTCTTCCTCTCTCTCCTTCTCTCTTTCTCTTGGGGGGATAACTCCAAGTTGCATAACCCCTTGTTGATCTTGCAGCATTCCCCCCTTCCTCCTTGTCGCATAACATCTTGCTAAATTCCCCTTTGTTGCATAACCTTAAGCAACATTTCCTTTGCAACATTGATCAACATTTGCAATTGCATTGCACTCTCTCCTTTTGCACCCATGCTACTAACCTACAGTACTTTCATAGATATAGCATACCTTCCAATGTAACTGATCAAACAGTTTTCTCTCAGTATCTGCCGAATATGGAGGTTGACGTAATCATTGTGTATTTACCAGTTGAGGTAATTTTAATTTAATGTAATTGAATTTTAATGATTTTAATTTTTTTTTGTATTGATGTAATTTTAATTAATTATTATTTTTGTTTTAAGGTTTTAAGATCTATAATTCATTGATGATGACAAGAGATTTGTCGAAACATCTGAAGTACAAAAAATAAAAGAAAATGTTTGCTGTTGTGTTGGCCCTTCTTTTCATCTGTAAGTTCCGTTTCCCTAAGGAGAAGTCAATAACTTTGATATATATATATATATATATATATATATATATATATATATATATATATATATATATATATATATATACATATATTAAATAAACACCACATTTAGTTGTTTTATTTGAACCTTTACAGTTTACACCATGAACAGTATATGTAATGTTTTTAAGTGTGCGTGTGTCAGTGTCTGTGTGAATGCGTGGGGGCGTGCGTAGGGACACGTTTTATGAGTTGAAACTACTAAAGCTCAAAGATATAACGTATACCCTATTATTATATATATATATATATATATGTAAAAATGAACAATGAATAATCAATATTCATTTTTACATAAGAACCAAAATCGCTTAACGCGAGTTTGGATAACAAATTTATTTGTAGCCTTCTATTTTCGTTTGTGTCACAACCCTACGATCTACCATTTCTATGGTTTAGTCGTATCCATTTTCCATTTTTCATTTGTTATAGAATTTATTATAATTAATTATGATTGTCTTGCATCTCACCATCGTCCCTAGATTATGCATACACATTGCATATAACAGGATTGGAACCAGTAGTTGTACTTCTTAGTCATTAATACCCACTCTTTGTCTCTAATTCGTTCTTGTAAATCTTCCTAATAATGATTTGTACTATACGTACAAATTCAATAACTATGACGTCACATTTTCCCGTCATTAATTTCCCTTCATTATATCTCTAGGATGCAATGTATGGTAAATTCTTTAATAATAATGTTGTGGTGTTATGTAGTATAAATATTATTATTCAACCATATTCGTCTATACGTCCATATCTTAACTTGACCATTATCCTATGTCAATTTTATTAAATATTCATTTTGCTCGTGAAACGCAAAACTTTATGCATTCGTTCGAAAACGCGCAAATACGTTCTCGTATTATTTTTTTTTCAAGTGCGTTCACCCCTCACAAGATATTCATAAACGCTGAGGTAAGTGATCGAATTCGCTAATGACAGCAAAATCGAACGCTTCTAAGATAAATATCTCCTCTCGCTCTGATTTCAAATTTATAACATGTTATAACATATTATAACATATTATGTTGTATATAAATCCATACCGTATGTGCCCATGTACTTTGTATTATATTTCTAACATCTTAATTGTCTATTAATATGAAACACTGTAAAAAACAAAACAAAGTTATAGTAACTGTTTAATTGTAATTAACTCTAATACTTTAATTTAATATAACGTAATGTACTTTAATGAAACTGTAATTAATAATAACTTGTAATGTACTTCATTGAAACTGTAATTAAATGTAATGATTTAATATATAATGTAAGAATGTACTTTAAATGGAAGTGTAATTAAACAATAAGTGAATATGAATTAATTGGTAATTGTAATCGTAATTGTAATGAACCAAAATTAATACGTACTCAGTCATGTACTCAAATTGTACTTATGTACTACTATGAAATTATATCGCCTTCAGAAATGTAGACTCGGCGAAAAATACAAATTAGTTTTTTAATTTTATTTTTTTAAATTTTTATTTGGAATCTTCCAAACATCTGATCATGTGTTTAAATGGGGGGAAACTTAACCTTCAACTGCCTTCCCCCAACATTTAGGCTTATATTATACATGTATTTGTAAAATGAACTGCACTTCATTACGGGACTCTGCTTTGGTCACTGCTACGAGCCTCCCTTGTTAGCAGCCTCGCTGCGAGGAGGGGGCAGAGGCCCCTTGCCTCCTTAACTTTTTAGATTCCGGCCTGAGCCGTGGTCGAAAGAGGTCGAACCTCTACCCCTGTAAAATTCAGACCACTACCTGTAAATTTGTAAGAAGTAAATTACAGTAAGAGAAACTTTTTATTTTCCCCCTCGAGTTGGGCTATCTTCAGAAGAACTTAGTCAGTTAAGTCGATAAGTTATAAAAGAAAAGTCGATAATTTTAGTATCAGAGAAAGTATCAGAGTATTATAAAAAGAGAAGAATTAACAACACGACCCAAGCACATAGAAGATATTGGCATAACAGTCTGGCGAGTCTGTAGCCAAGAGTTTAACAGAGTGGCGACCCACCATTTGACCGGCGGAAAAGAATTAGAGTGTTATAGAAGAAATATCCGTTGCTGCCTCCTAACCATAGACGCCTCGTCGACTTCGAAGCACCCCATAAGCACAAGTGGCCACTCTTTGGCCAGGGTAGAAATTACCCTGCATCAGGATAAAACCATTTGACCGGCGTGTCACGACTTCCAGTTCGTAACATCCACCCTTGAACCGGTGTGTCACGACTCCAAGTTCTCCACGCCTAGTTTTCATCCAAGAAGAAGTAGCCAGCAAGACACGTTTTGAAGACACGTCTTCAGGACACGTCAAGGATTTCGCCGTAGAAATTTTGTTAAGTACAGAGTTGGTTTTTTTAAGTAATTTATAAACATTTGAGAGTCAGTATTATTAACAGTTAATATTTAGTATTGAGCCAGAATTAACACAAAACACAGTGAACACTTCAGACACCAGTGATACATTTTTTTTTAGTGAAACAGTAATTTTCACAGAAGTTAAAAGTCGCAGAAGTTAAAAGTCGCAGAAGTTAAAAGTCGCAGAAGTTAAAAGTCGCAGAACTTAATTATCAGAGAGTTAATTAATTATCAGAGTTAATTATCAGAGCGTTAATTTCAGAGTTAATTTCACTATTATAGTCAGTATAGAATAATTTTATTTTATGTACCAAACATAATAGTACAGTACCTTCGCGTACATTAGAGTGAAATATTGTTTACATTTTTTTATTTTTGTTTACAATTTTTTTCAAATTATTGAATTGAATTGACTTGCAAATTAAGAATGAGAGAGTTTACAGAGAGTTTATAGAGTTATAGAGATACTTGTAAACAGTTTCAAGTTAGACAGTTTCAAGATACTTGATAGAGTTCAAGTTAGACAGTTTCAAGATACTTGATAGAGTTGAAGTTAGTTCCAGTTTCAGTTTCAAGATACTTGATAGAGTTCAAGTTAGACAGTTTCCGTTCCAAGATACTTGATAGAGTTCAAGTTAGACAATTTCAAGATACTTGATAGAGTTCAAGTTAGACAGTTTCAAGATACTTGATAGAGTTCAAGTTAGACAGTTTCAAGATACTTGATAGAGTTCAAGTTAGACAGTTTCAAGATACATAATAGAGTTCAAGTTAGACAGCTTCAGTTTCAAAATACTTGATAGAGTTCAAGTTAGACAGCTTCAGTTTCAAGATACTTGATAGAGTTCAAGTTAGAGCTTCATTTTCAAGATACTTGATAGAGTTCAAGTTAGACAGCTTCAGTTTCAAGATACTTGATAGAGTTCAAGTTAGACAGCTTCAGTTTCAAGATACTTGATAGAGTTCAAGTCAGACAGTTTCAAGTTTCAAGTCCCAAGTCAGTTTTCAAATCCCAAGTCAGTTTTCGAGTCCCAAGTCAGTTTTCAATGCAGTCAATTGAATTCAACTTTCTTTGTAGTTTAAGAGAATTTAATTTATGAAAATGTAATTTAAGAATTTAATTCAACCTTTTTTTTGTTGTTTAAGAGAATTTAATTCAACCTTTTTTTTTGTTGTAAAAGAGAATTTAATTCAACCTGAATTGACCGGGTGGCGTCTTTAGCTAACCTTTCTTTGTATTGTTGTAAGAAGAAAATTGACCGATTTGTCTTTTCTTTTCATGCCATTATTGCGTATATAAATATATAGTTATGTATTTTATTATTTGTAACCAAAACCGTTTTTACAAAGGTTGTAACGATTTGGATAATTATTGTAATGTATATGAGGAACATGCCGTCCCTCCGTTTTGTTTCAACTCTTTTAATTTTTGTTCTAAGTAGTGTGACAAGCAATCTTTTTTTTTTTAAAAAAAAGAGCAAAGTGCTCACGAAAAGATGTAATTGTCAATTTCAGACTTATACCCCCTGCTTAGTTACTCAATTCCCCCGAATGTATTACTCCAAACTTTGTTTTTTATTTTTATTTTATTGTAACACCCCAACCCCGGTTCAACCGTGTCAACCAGAGAAATGGTTCAACCATACTTAATTCCTCTTTGGTACTATGGAACATAACCTCAATTTAGGTTAAATGTTTTTTTATATTACAGTATATGTTTAGCTCATTATAGTTTATAATTGATTTCTATTTTCAATTTTTATATTTTTTTATATTTTTTTTATTTGATTAATACTGAGTAATTGTCGTAGTCGAATTTAATTAATTGTGTGTCAAAATTCAATTTTAAAACCGTGAGATTTACTTTCATTAATTGTAAGTTCCTCTAAGTGCGTTTTGTTTATTACCTTAATACGTGTAACCGATTTAATTAAATACTTAAATACTACCTTGAACTTAAATGAGTTTATAATAATAATAATAATAATAACCCTTAAACGTTTACACACACATGTATGCACACTATATACACTATATATACTATATATACAAACCTTATGCTAAAATCATTGGATATCACAATAAACTATTTCATTACGTGTAAGTGCTAACTATGCTATTTAGTCTTAATCATTTTTGCTTTCTAATATATCTTGCTCATGCATTTATTCAGTTAATTGAACAATCCTCTCGGCTAATCTGTCTCTCGAAATTGTAAGATACACACTTTGTACCTAGTACACCCAAATACACACTTGACCACAGGTCTATACATCATCCATTACGTAATTCTATTTTTACCTACAATAGTCAATAAAATTAGTTTATGAATTGTATTATCATGGTAACCTTGAAAATCCATGAACTTTAAAATTTATATTTTTCCCTTTTACCTATTCATTATGAATGTAATTTTCCCCACAGAAAAAAATAAAATTTTGCTAAAAATTTTACAATATCATTCTTTGTCTAACTTAATTGTTTGTCTAAATTAATGTATTAATCCTATTATTCTGTTTGCATAAATTAAAGTATTAATCTTTGAATTTTTTATATTTTATAAGCAAGTGTCATTTTAGATTTGATTACTCTGCATTGTACTCAACCACCCGAACTCACTTGTTCTGTATAAAAATTTGTAATGTAAAGAAAAATTCGTCATCTAACTTGAATTAGTTAGGATGTTATTTTCTCATTTGTATTGTATTAATTGTACCCTATTATATTATTGTATACATATTTTAAAGGGGAGAGCAATGTAAAAATGAACAATGAATAATTTCAATATTCATTTTTACATAAGAACCAAAATCGCTTAACGCGAGTTTGGATAAAAATTTTATTTGTAGCCTTCTATTTTCGTTTGTGTCACAACCCTACGATCTACCATTTCTATGGTTTAGTCGTATCCATTTTCCATTTTTCATTTGTTATAGAATTTATTATAATTAATTATGATTGTCTTGCATCTCACCCTCGTCCCTAGATTATGCATACACATTGCATATAACAGGAATGGAACCCGTAGTTGTACTTCTTAGTCATTAATACCCACTCTTTGCCTCTAATTCGTTCTTGTAAATCTTCCTAATAATGATTTGTACTATACGTACGAATTCAATAACTATGACGTCACATTTTCCCGTCATTAATTTCCCTTCATTATATCTCTAGGATGCAATGTATGGTAAATTCTTTAATAATAATGTTGTGGTGTTATGTAGTATAAATATTATTATTCAACCATATTCGTCTATACGTCCATATCTTAACTTGACCATTATCCTATGTCAATTTTATTAAATATTCATTTTGCTCGTGAAACGCAAAACTTTATGCATTCGTTCGAAAACGCGCAAATACGTTCTCGTATTATTTTTTTTCATTATTTTTTTTCAAGTGCGTTCACCCCTCACAAGATATTGATAAATGCTGAGGTAAGTGATCGAATTCGCTAATGACAGCAAAATCGAACGCTTCTAAGATAAATATCTCCTCTCGCTCTGATTTCAAATTTATAACATGTTATAACATATTATAACATATTATGTTGTATATAAATCCATACCGTATGTGCCCATGTACTTTGTATTATATTTCTAACATCTTAATTGTCTATTAATATGAAACACTGTAAAAAACAAAACAAAGTTATAGTAACTGTTTAATTGTAATTAACTCTAATACTTTAATTTAATATAACGTAATGTACTTTAATGAAACTGTAATTAATAATAACTTGTAATGTACTTCATTGAAACTGTAATTAAATGTAATGATTTAATATATAATGTAAGAATGTACTTTAAATGGAAGTGTAATTAAACAATAAGTGAATATGAATTAATTGGTAATTGTAATCGTAATTGTAATGAACCAAAATTAATACGTACTCAGTCATGTACTCAAATTGTACTTATGTACTACTGTGAAATCATATCGCCTTCAGAAATGTAGACGGCGAAAAATACAAATTAGTTTTTTAATTTTATTTTTTTAAATTTTTATTTGGAATCTTCCAAACATCTGATCATGTGTTTAATTGGGGGGAAATTTAACCTTCAACTGCCTTCCCCCAACATTTAGGCTTATATTATACATGTATTTGTAAAATGAACTGCACTTCATTACGGGACTCTGCTTTGGTCACTGCTACGAGCCTCCCTTGTTAGCAGCCTCGCTGCGAGGAGGGGGTAGAGGCCCCTTGCCTCCTTAACTTTTTTAGATTCCGGCCTGAGCCATGGTCGAAAGAGGTCGAACCTCTACCCCTGTAAAATTCAGACCACTACCTGTAAATTTTTAAGAAGTAAATTACAGTAAGAGAAACTTTTTATTTTCCCCCTCGAGTTGGGCTATCTTCAGAAGAACTTAGTCAGTTAAGTCGATAAGTTATAAAAGAAAAGTCGATAATTTTAGTATCAGAGAAAGTATCAAAGTATTATAAAAACAGAAGAATTAACAACTGACGACCCAAGCACATAGCATAACAGTCTGGGGAGTCCGTAGCCAAGAGTTTAACAGAGTGGCGACCCACCATTTGACCGGCGGAAAAGAATTAGAGTGTTATAGAAGAAATATCCGTTGCTGCCTCCTAACCAGAACCCCCGTCGACTCCGAACCACCCCAGGGCCATAGACAGAGGGGTTAACATATATATATATATATATATATATATATATATATGGGAATGAACTCAGAATGGTCCCCTGAGTTTTTTATGATACACACAGACAGTGCATGGAACAAGGAACTCTTCTGGGATAATTAAATCCACTATAGTCCGAATAAGTAATGGTAAATGACAAATACCATACTTTTTCTTTTTCATGATGCTAGCCCGACGTGGGCAACGGGTCACTCGCAAAGAGGTCCCATAAATATAGCTTCCCTCACCAGCTATCTGCAAAGCAGACAGGATCCAGCTTTGGGACATGGATCTAGGGTTTAAAGCGCCTAGCCGTGCTACATTTAGAACCTCAATATAAGCAAAAGACTCGCTGCCTTCACGTCAGATTGAATGCATCAAAGAAAAAGGGGTAACTATTATATTTTTAGCCAAAAACCAAAACTTAAACCTCAACTGGCAGAATTGAGCGTCCACTTTTCAAGGCACATAACATGTCCGTTTGAAGATGGGAATGAACTCAGAATGGTCCCCTGAGTTTTTTATGATACACACAGACAGTGCATGGAACAAGGAACTCTTCTGGGATAATTAAATCCACTATAGTCCGAATAAGTAATGGTAAATGACAAATACCATAGTTTTTCTTTTTCATGATGCTAGCCCGACGTGGGCAATGGGTCACTCGCAAAGAGGTCCCATAAATATAGCTTCCCTCACCAGCTATCTGCAAAGCAGACAGGATCCAGCTTTGGGACATGGATCTAGGGTTTAAAGCGCCTAGCCGTGCTACATTTAGAACCTCAATATAAGCAAAAGACTCGCTGCCTTCACGTCAGATTGAATGCATCAAAGAAAAAGGGGTAACTATTATATTTTTAGCCAAAAACCAAAACTTAAACCTCAACTGGCAGAATTGAGCGTCCACTTTTCAAGGCACATAACATGTCCGTTTGAAGATGGGAATGAACTCAGAATGGTCCCCTGAGTTTTTTATGATACACACAGACAGTGCATGGAACAAGGAACTCTTCTGGGATAAACCCTAGATCCATGTCCCAAAGCTGGATCCTGTCTGCTTTGCAGATAGCTGGTGAGGGAAGCTATATTTATGGGACCTCTTTGCGAGTGACCCATTGCCCACGTCGGGCTAGCATCATGAAAAAGAAAAACTATGGTATTTGTCATTTACCATTACTTATTCGGACTATAGTGGATTTAATTATCCCAGAAGAGTTCCTTGTTCCATGCACTGTCTGTGTGTATCATATATATATATATATATATACAAATGGTGTCCCATAAGTCCGGCATCATAGGAGAAATTCATATTTTTCTATTTCTACAAACCATAATTCATATTTTTCTCTTTCTACAGGCCATAATGTCTGTCAGCAAGGAAGAACGAATCCAGATAATTCTACTCATAGGAAATCGGAGTCAAAGAGAGGCCGCTGCTGAATTTAACAGACTGCATCCAGACCGCGAGCCAATAACACAGAGTTGTGTTAGCAGACTTGTTGCAAAGTTTAAGGAAACAGGATCCATAGAAGATAAAGCACGTAGTGGACCTTCAAGGAGGTCCACTGACGATGATACAGCGACTGCTATCCTGGCTCATTTTAACAGAAGTCCCAATAAGTCTCTTCGGCGATTAGTCGCCGAGACAGGAGTGTCGAAAAGTAGCATCTATCGCATTCTTCAAGCTCACAAATGGCATCCATATAAACTTTAGATCCAACATAAATTAAGCGAAGATGATCTCGACCAGCGGATGGAATTTTGTGAATGGGCTACGGAACAATATGCTCGGGATACCAATTTCCCGTCCACCATTCTGTTCAGTGACGAGGCTGTTTTTTATGGAAATGGTGAGGTAAATCGACAAACACCCGCTACTGGTCCCAGAACAACCCTCACTGGTATACCTCTTCAAATGAACAAGGTGCATCTCGGGTGATGGTATGGTGTGGCATTTGGAAGGATCGCATCATAGACCCCCTCTTTTTCGATGAACATGTCACTGAAGGCACCTACCTACGTATGCTCAAGGAAGAAGCATTTTCCAGTGTCTTGAACGAAGAAGGAAATTTCCCAACATGGTTCCAGCAAGACGGCGCTCCTGCACATTACAGCACCCAAGTAAGGGAATACCTGTACCAACAACTCCCTGGTCATTGGATAGGACGTCGTGGGCCTGTGGAATGGCCAGCTAGAAGCCCGGATCTCACGCCACTAGATTTTTAGCTCTGGGGCCACTAGAAAGCGCTGGTATACGCATAGAAAATTAGGAGTGTTGAACATTTGCGGCAGCGCATTATTGGGGCATGTAACACCATTACTCCTGACATCATTCACCGTGTGCTTGCTGACTGGGTATCACGTCTGAATTTGTGTATTGAAAACAATGGTGGACATATTGAACACGTTCTGTAAATAAAAGCTTTTGTTTTGCCTTTTTTTATTATTTTTCCTATGATGCCGGACTTATGGGATACCCTGTATATATATATATATATATATATATATATATATATATACGACGGCAACTCAATATACTTTGCCCACACCTTTTTTTTCTTTCCAAGTTTGTAGGGATGTAAACGATTTGTTGTAAGAATTCTTTGAATGGATCTTCTGGAGACACCCGTTTCATGGGATAACTTTCTTCAGGACTTACCTGGGCTGTTTTCGAGGTGATTGAGTACAGTCAGTGATGTTGCTGCATCGGTTGAACTTTTTGGCCAGTCACTACGCTGCCGATCATGAACACTTCCCGTTTCTTTGAAGCGAGTGAACAGTTTTCTAACTGATGCCTGAAAAACTGGCGGCCTCTCAGAGTGTTTGTCATTAAAAGCAGTAGCAACTGATCGGTGTGTGTTACCACGCCTTGTACACATTAAAACTATCTCCACCCGTTCATCTATTGTCAAGTTCTGTGCCATAGGTTCAACAACAAATACGAAAAGAACAAAACGAATATTAAAACAGAAATTATTAAAATGTGCCTATGGTTCCTGACTTTTACACCACCGTATGTATATATATATATATATATATATATATATATATATATATATACAGAGGGTGATCAAATTATTATAGCCACCCCTTGAGAAACACATTTTCATTATAATATGGTGTTTTTAGTTTAAACAATAACCTTTTAAATATGCAGACAGTATTCCAAATTGATAACACATGTAGTGTTCTCTACCTGAATAACAGAAACTGGGGATAGGGGTTAATTTGGGGAGTAGGGGGAGGGGAGTATATGAAAAGTGGGTTCAGTAGTGTTTCAGCTGTGAACGTGGAAGGTTGTGTCAAGTGGTCAGGTGCGTTAAGTGTATGTTAAGTTAATGATAAGTTATTATATTTAAACCATTGTACGTGGAATATGCACTCATACACCCATATGATATTGTTTCTCAGCAACGTATTGTGATTCTTTTTATTAAATTAGTGTTTCTTTACAGGAATAACTTTTATGTACTGCAGGCTACCCAACATGGGTAAGAAATGTGATCTATCGCCAAAGAAAGGTAGAATGCTCTCGCTGCTGACTGCAACTGATTATTCTCACAGAAAAATAGCCCGAGAACTGAATGTTTCACGTGCGAGTGTTGACAGAATCGCATCAAAAATTAAAGTTGAAGGGGATAATCCAGAGCTGACTCCAAAAAGAAAGGGCAAATGTGGTCGGAAAAGGATAACTACACCTAGAGCCGACAGATGCATTGAAAAGAAACTAGTAAATAATTTGAGAAGCACTACTTCAAACTTAAATTGGAGCTGGAGAAGGAAAACATCAACATTTTAACAATGACCTTAAGAAGGCGTGCCAGGGAATTTGGATTGAGTAGTTGCCGGCCAAGGAAAACGCCAAAATTGACTCCAACAATGATCAAAAAACGCTTAAAGTGGGCTAAATACTACTCAAAGTTCACTGTAGATGACTGGAAATCGGTAAGTCACAATATTTTAGTGATCTTGTATGCTTATTTTGAGTAAATGTATTATTTTGATATATGTATGACAAGGCACATTTCATTTTGGTTGCAATCATTTCTTTCTCTTTTCATTTGCAGGTGTGTCTCAGTGACGAATCTACATTCCAAGTCATGTCTGATAAATCACAGTACGTTAGGCGACGTGTTGGTGAGGAATATCATCCAGACTGTGTCGTAAGTACGGTTAAGCATCCAACATCTGTAACGATATGGGCACTGTGGGCAGTGATAAGCGTTAAAGGTACTGGATGAATTTACATTGCTGAAGGTACTATGAGGCAGGAACAATACCGAAAGGTTTTGGAAACAAGACTTATTCCACAGATCGCCGACTGGTTTCCAAATGGTGAGCCATTCCATTTTATGCAAGATTCGGCCCCATGCCACACTGCAAAGTCAGTTAAAAGTTTTCTGGCTGCAAAAAATATTCCTCTCGTGGATTGGCCAGGAAATTCTCCGGATATGAACCCTATCGAAAACCTGTGGGAAATAGTAAAGCGTAGACTGAAAGGCGAGGAAATAACTTGAATACAGTTAATAGAACGAATAATTGCCGTTTCGAACCGTGATCCTGAGATACAGGCCAGCTGCAAAGCCTGTATAGAGAGTATGCCTAGACGGGTTGCTGCCTTAATTAAAGCCAAAGGAGGACCCACTAAGTACTAAATGTGTTGAATATGACTGTAGAGTGTATATAAATGGTGCCAGGACAGTTCGCTACTGGACATTTCGCTACCGGACATTTCGCTACCGGACATTTCGCTACCCGACATTTCGCTACTGGACGTTTCGCTACTTGGATATTTCGCTACCGGACATTTCGCTACCATATATAAATTTACCATAAGTAAAATTAAAAAGGTAATAAAATTTATTAAAAATTTACGAGAATTATTAAATATAGCTTCCCTCACCAGCTATCTGCAAAGCAGACAGGTGGTGAGGGAAGCTATACTTATGGGACCGCTTTGCGAGTGACCCGTTGCCCACGTTGGGCTAGCATCATGAAAAAGAAAAACTATGGTATTTGTTATTTACCATTACTTATTCGGACTATAGTGGATTTAATTATCCCAGAAGAGTTCCTTGTTCCATGCACGGTCTGTGTGTATCATATATATATATATATATATATTAATATATATATATACATATATATATATATATATATAAATATATATATATACACGAGAGCCACTCAATATATTTTGCCCCATCTTTTTTTTTCTTTCCAAGTTTCCTTGTGAGTTCCAGAAATTTTGTGCACAAGTAGTTCCATACCTTTTTTATAAGTTTTTATTTTTCCACATAGTTTCCATCCTTTTCTACGGCTTTCCTCCACCTCGAAACAAGGCCTTTATTCCTTGCTGGTGAAAGTCCTCTGGGTCCCGCTCGAGCCAACTCTTAACCTCCTCAACAACCTCATCGTCACTCTGAAACTTTCTTCCACGAATAGCATCCTTTATTGGCCCAAACAAATGGAAATCTGAAGGTGCCAGATCCGGGCTGTATGGAGAGTGGGATAACACAGTGAAGCTCATTTTTCTGATGCCCTCTCTTGTTTGCAAACTGTGTGGTCTTGCGTTATCGTGCAAAAGAAGGACGTCTTCCAGTTTTCTCTCTCTCCGGTCGAACTCGCTTTATACGTCTCTGAAGTCTCTGTTGGGTAGCAATATATACCTGTGAGTTGATTGTTTGTCCTTTCTTCATAATGTCCACCAGAATCACTCCTTTCATGTCCCAGAAGGTGGGGGGCCATAACCTTTCCTACAGAGGTAGCCATTTTGAGCTTTTTCTTGCGCGGGGAGTCTGCATGATGCCACTCCTTGGATTAGCGTTTTGTTTCAGGTTGAAAATGGTGTACCCAAATCTCATTTCCAGTCATAATTCGTGAAAGAAAGTCATCCCCTTCTGTCTCGTATCGAACCAACGACTCAGAAGCAATTTCTTTTCTTTGGGCTTTGTGATCTTCAGTCAGTTGGCGAGAGGAACAAACCGTGAACACACTTTTGAGTATCCCAGTTGCTGAATTATCGTATTCACACTTCTTCTTCCGCAGCTTATTATCCCATCTTTACATGGGGTCGCTGTTTTTGGTTCGTCTTCTCCACTCTCCTCTGTCGTATACCACGTCCTCCTCCAAGTCCTTCTCCCTGATGTCCGCCACCACACAGTCCCTCCATCTCGTCTTCGGTCTTCCTCTTCTTCTCCGTCCCGGCAACTCCATCTCCAGCACTCTGCGCCCCACATACTCCTCCTTTCTTCTCCTGACGTGTCCATACCACCTCAGCCTGGCCTCCTGCACCTTCTTAGATGCTTCCGCTACCTTCACTGTTCCTCTTATATGCTCATTTCTGACCCTATCCCTCCTCGTCACTCCACACATCCATCTCAACATCTTCATTTCAGCCACATCGATTTTTCTTTCATTGCTCTTCTTCATTGGCACAGTCTCCATTCCATACAACATTGCCGGCCTCACCACTGTTTTGAATACCTTTCCCTTCAGTTTCACTGGGACCCTCTTATCACAGAGCACCCCTGATACGTCTCTCCAGTTCTTCCACCCCGAATGTATTCTACAGTTTATCTCTCTCTCTGCTCCCCCCTCTGCATCCACTGTTGACCCCAAGTATTTAAAATAATCCACCGTCTTAACACGCTCTCCACTCAATATCACTTCCCCTCCTCGGTCCTGCTGCACATCACATCTCATATATTCGGTCTTCTTTCGGCTAATTCTCATCCCCCTACTTTCCAACGCCTCTCTCCAATTTTCCAACTGCTGCTCCACCTCCTCTTTCGTCTCCCCACTCAACACAACATCGTCTGCATACATCATGCACCACGGCGCCTCCCCTCTAATCCTGTCCGTCAACACATCGAATACCACATTGAAAAGGAAGGGGCTCAAAGCTGATCCTTGGTGCAGACCAACTTCCACCCCAAAGCTCTCTGACACACCCACGCTACTCCTCACCTTAGTTGTTACTCCCCTGTACATCCCCTTGATCAGTTTAACATACTTCTCCGGTACCATCTTTTCCCTTAAGCATCTCCAAACTTCCTGCCGTGGTATCCTATCATATGCCTTCTCCAAGTCAATAAAAACCATGTGCAACGCCTTCTGCCCCTCTCTGTACCTCTCTGCCAACTGTTTCAATGCAAAAACTGCATCTGTCGTTCTCCTTCCCGGCATAAATCCAAACTGTTCCACTGACACTTCCGCTTCGTCTCTCAACCTACTCTCCACTATTCGCTCCCATATCTTCATTGTATGTGATATTAGCTTGATCCCTCTATAATTCGTGCAATCTTGTACATCTCCCTTCTCTTTGAATATAGGCACTATGATGCTGGTCCGCCATTCATCCGGAATCACCTCCTGGTCAAACAACTTCTGCATTAGATCCCACACCAGATCCACCCACTCATCTCCCAGTGCCTTCCATGCCTCGGCTGGTATCTCGTCTGGGCCAGTCGCTTTATTTTTTGTTATTCACACTTCCTTCACTAATTCCTAGCTCCAGTGATAGCTCCTTGTATGTGACGCGCTGATTTGATCGAATGATGAAGTCAGCACGTTGCACAGTGTGAGATGTCACAGCCGATGCCGGGCGACCGTTGCGTGGCTCATCATCGAAGCTGGCTCTCCCTCTCTCCGATGATGTCACACGTTTAGACCAGCGTCCAACTGTGCTTCGATCAACAACAGCATCTCCGTAAACGTTTTGTAGACGTTTGTGAATATTTCCAACTGTTTCCTTCTCTGCGGTTAAGAACTCGATAACAGCTCTCTGTTTACGACGCACATCACTGTCAGACGCCATTTTCTAAACTGCGTTAACCATCGGCTTTATACAAGGGCGTTTAAAAGCGGTTTTATACAAGGAGGGGAGGTTCAAACTGGAAAAATCCGGTTATGTGAAGCGCAGAAAGTTCAAACTTACGGCCCAAAAGACATTTCAGCCCCATGGCCTATTATTTAGCTAAGAAAAAAGGGTGAGGAAAAATATATTGAGTTCCTCTAATATATACAGTGTGTGTGTGTGTAAGTTATTGTGTGTGTGTGTCTTCTACCTACTACGCCTACCGGTCCAGTCAGCTAGGCTACCGCTCAGCCAGTACAAATGGCGGTGTTCCGAAGCCAGTGTGGAAGGTTAGGGAATGCGGCATTAGGGCATATCATACTTTTCCGATTCCGAATTTCACTCTGGCTAATATGTATTTTTATGTAAAATTTAATTCTAAGAGGGGTCTCTTTTCTGCAACTTTTCCCCAAAATCGCGTTATCATGTTCAAAATTGCGGTTTTCTGTTCTATGTTGAAATACCGAATATTCAATTGAACACAACCTCATATTTTTGGTGCTAGGACAGTTTGTTACCGGACAGTTCGCTACCAGACATTTCGCTACTGGACATTTCGCTACTAGGTCTGTTCGTTACTAGGTCGCTTCGCCATCATATTCAAAAAAGTTTGTTAGATAGTTGGTTAGTTGGTCACGCCACGTGGTATAAAATAAACATTAACAAATATGTTTTATGGGACCTAGTATGTTTCATGAACTGCTCTCGATTTTCCTACAAAATTGCAAACAAGGGCAGTCGATGACCCTGATTTTGTTTCTGCAATCGTTTTCTTTTGAGAAATCTAACCTAACTTAACCTGACCTAACCTAACCTAGGAAAATGTATACTAGAAAAATGTATTTTTGACTAAAAAAGTGCATAACATAACATGTTATTACATTATCATTTGTATAATTTAGGTCTCGGGGATACGGGGGCGGAGCCCCCGTAAAGATCACGCATCACAAAGTGAACCCTATACCGATCAATTCGTGATGCGTGAACTTTACGGGGGCCGAGCCCCCGTACCTCCGAGACCTAAATTATACAAATGATAATGGAATAACATGTTAAGTTGTAATAACATGTTCAGTTATGCACTTTTTTAGTCAAAAATACATTTTTCTAGTATACATTTTTCTAGGTTAGGTTAGGTCAGGTTGGATTAGGTTAGGTTTCTCAAAAAAAACGATTGCAGAAACAAAATCAGGGTCATCGACTGCCCTTGTTTGCAATTTTGTAGGAAAATCGAGAGCAGTTCATGAAACATACTAGTCCCGTTTTATGTCTTAATAAACATCAACAAATGTACCTCAGTTTATTTACCTATGTAAATATTGTTAACACAGCTTTATGTATAAAATAATATAACAATGATTTTAACCTTTAATGGTAGCGATGTGACCTAGTAACGAACAGACCTAGTAGCGAAATGTCCAGTAGCGAAATGTCCGGTAGCGAACTGTCCAGTAGCGAACTGTCCGGCCACCATATTTTTAACCCTTTGTCGTAATTTGTTGCCATTTAGACACATTAACTTTGCTTAACTCTTACAGAGGTTTAATACATATATATATAAGAAAAAAATCTACTCCATTTGAATCTTTGTAACCATTTGGACGCAGAAGGCGAAGTTCAACATTCTCTCAATAGATCAGCATCAGATCTTCTTGTGCGGCTCAGAGGGGAGTGGATGCTCAGGATGCTCCCTCAAGGCCCATGTGAACTGTAACTGTCCTTTGGAGGTGAAGATTCCTAAACTGGACCTTCAGTGGCTGTATTACCAGAGAGTGAAGACTTCCGAAGCTTCAGGAATCCAGATGTCTTCTGTAGACTTCGAAGACAGCAGGAGACAGAGCAAAGCAGCAAAGAGGAAGGAGGCTGAAGAAGCTTCTGCTGTGAAGAGGAAGAAGAAAGAGGAAGCTACTAATGAGGAGCTTCTCATGAAAGAGTCTTTGAGGAGGACGAAGAGCCAAATTTGGAAGAAGCTGCAAAAGAAGCCTCTGGCAATGCTGAGGCTACTGAAGCTCCTATGGACGTTCCCGCTGAAGTACCTGCCGAAACTCCAACTTCTGCTACACGAAACTACATGAAGATCCAAGGGACAGCTTCAGCAGCTTTGAGGTACAGGGTGGCAAATGTTCCGGCAGCTGCAGTTGCCACTGACTTCCTGAATGACCTCATCAAGGCCGGTCATCTTTCCAAAGACAAGGCTTACTTGGCCATAGATGGCATGAAAATCTGGAGGACCAAGGAGGAAGTAATGGCCTCATCAGTTGAAGCTCTCACGCAGAGGTCAGAGGAGAAGATCTCTGGGATATTCTTTGATGGCAAGCAGGATAGGAACACAAAGGTGTTGAAATATGACGAAGTGACAGGGAGATTTCATCCTGGCAAAGTGATTGAGAAGCATTACACTACCACGTGGGAGCCTCAAGGAAAGTACTCTTCCATTTCACTCCCGAGGAACCTGAGGAAGGAGAAAAGCCTGCTCATAAGATCGCTCAGGGCCTGCATGAGTGGCTTCTGGATCACAGAGCTGACGAGAGCCTTGTAATGATTTGAGGAGACTCTACCAACACCAACACGGGGTGGTCTGGAGGCGCCATAGCCCTATTGGAGAAGATGCTGGGTCGCAATTTCCACTGGATGATCTGGCAGCTCCATGTGAACGAGCTACCCCTGAGGCACTTAATCATCAAGCTGGACGGCCCTGTAACTCCCCGGTCAGGCTTCAGTGGGTCTATTTGAAAACTTCTTGAGAAAGTGAATGAACTTGAGGTCAACTTCAACTTCAAACCAGTGGAAGGAACTGAAGATATCATAGAGCTGCCAGTAGAGATAGTCAAATCTCTCTCCACAGACCAGCACAACTGCTATCTTCTAATCAAAGCCATCAAGTCTGGAAGTCTCAGTCCACAGTTGGCTGGTCTCAAGTGCAGACCTCTGAACCAATCCAGGTGGCTCACTACTGCACAGGCCATCTTGCTGTTGTGCATGAGGGAGCACGGACTGAAGGGGGAGGTGTTGAGGAGGCTCGAGGTCCTCGGAAAGTTCTGCCTTAACTTCTACTTCAAAATGTACTACAACATCAAAGTGAAGCACCACCTCAAATTTGGTTCTGCACACGTTTTTTCAAGCCTGAGGCTGCTGAGAAACCAGACTACCGAGGTCAGGAACATCATCTCTGCTGCAGTGATAAGAGGAGCTTACCACGCACATCCTGAGAACATCCTGGCTTCATTCCTCTGCAGTGAGGATGAGCATCAGAGAGCTTTTTCTGTGAGCCAGATAGAGAAGATCAGAGAAGGAAGAGACTTTGGTGATACAACAGTGAGGCCCCATAAAAATCCCAAAGTCAATCTGCAAGCCACTTCACCTGAGGATCCCATCAACTGGGAATCAGAGAATATTTATGAGCCTATTTTCACCTGCAAGATGACCTTGACTGAGCTCGAGGATCTCAGGAAAACTCCACTCAAAGTGGACGCTTTCTCTGTTCATACTCAGTCCTGCGAGAGAGCTGTACAGGAAGTCTCAACTGCTTCCCAAGCGGTGTACGGTCACGAGAGGAGAGATGGGTGGGTGAGAGCCAGGATAGACCATCGAGAAATGCTCCCGGTGTTTTCAGATCGAAGCAGGACATACTTAAGAGCTTTTCAGGTTCGAGTGGCTGATGAAGAGGCTGAAGCCATCGTTAATGCTCATAAGAGCTGAAAGTCCTCATAAGATCATAATATAAGATCTTATGAGGCCACGCTTTTCAGGGATCCAGGAAGAACAGGCTTGTAAACCTACACGTGGAGGTGACAAGTCTCCCGCTACTCGATCAGAGTAGAGCTGGTAAGCCGCGTCTATTCTTTGAAAAAACCTTAAAATTCTTAAGTTTTACGTGAAATCTAAACATTTTTACAGCACCCAGAGGTGTTGAAACACTCAAGAAAGGAAGGATGAGGTCAGAAAAGCAGCTTTTAGACTAAAACATATGCAGAACAGCTGCGCGTTTTGGTTTGGGTGCCCTGAGGCTGCGTTAGACGCTTCATCGATAAAATTGCCTCTCTCCAATTATGCCTTTAATAAAGACTTGTGTTTTTATTAACCTTTAAATACATACATATACATATACATATATATATACATAAATACATACACAAACTACATATACACATGCAAACATGCAAACACATACATACAAACAAATACTTACATGTCAGGTTAGATTACCCACTACCCCTATGGAGGGTCTACCCCGACCCCCGTTCATCCATAACCCCCCTCCCCACCCCTTTGCAGTTTTGCAGCAACCTTTCAGTGTTGCATGGCACTGTCGCAACAAGCAATATTGATAATTTTGCCTGCAATTTCATTTGCACTTGGCAGTCTTTGCAGGTATTCTACTAGTCCAGAATAATAAGAAAAAATAAGTATTCTCGTTAAAAATTCAAGGTTAAAAATTATATTTTGCAGCACCTCTGAGAAAGAAAAAATTATATACAGTTTATGTGTATATAAACATAAACAGTATCCATATTAAAATGTACATGCTGAAAATAATGCGAAAGAGTACATAAACAAATCTTTATCAGTATATCTTAACGGCCGAGTGGGTAACGTGGTGCTCGCAAAATTCGAATCTTCAGTGGCATTGGTTCGAATCTCATGGAGGTGATGTAAATTTATTTATAATGTATTTAATCTTAAAACTTAAGTTTAGTTAAGTTATAGGGTGTTCCTGATTAACATAAATTTGATATGTTTGTAATTACACTAAGTGTACGAAAGTAAACTGAAATGGTATTTATTGTAATTGACATTTCCTCTAAAGGATGGTGCCACCCACTTCGATTAAATTATTTTCAAGAAATCAAAGTTTGGTGAAAGTACTGTCCTCACCTGAGAGCACTTGTTCAATGAAAGTATTTTCACATCTTTTGAAAATTCTAGTCTCAGTGTACAATTTAGGGCGGGGCGAAAATATATCGAACTCAAGTTGTCAGTATGAAACATAGCTGAAACGGTGCTCTAGTACCAACCTATCATAAAAACATCAAATTTTATAGTCTATGAATATGTGCATTCTCGCAACTTTGACCTCAATTTTGAAGAAAAGTCAAAATTTTGAAGCAAATTTAGTTTGGTTAAAAATTATAACAATATTTCCTTTTTTTCAACCAAAACATGTGTTCATCACTAAATTATATGAAGTGTAACTGCTATTCTCCTGTTGATTCACTTAAAATCTGACTTTTTTCCCTTTTTCGATTCTCGAGCCGAGATTTCTTGTGAGAATAACCATTCCATGGCGGGCGTCATGTCCGTAGACTGTTTCACTTGCAGATGAGATTTCTTTCACATTTCTTTCAACTGCCTGGGAATGACACGGGTATGTGTCAAGAATTATGGGTTTTTGGCAGTCATCAGTGCTACTTATAACATCAGAGAGTAAGGAAGGAACAGTAATATCCATTTTGTTCCAATCAATCATATCCATGTAGGTCGAAGCTGAAAAACTGAGCCTGATGGATTTCTTGTCAAACATTCGAATTTCACCCGGTATAACACCCCTTTTCCCTTGTAACATTTTTCCGACTGCTAGCTTCCGAATATTCTTATTCTTGTCAGCGATAGCAGATAAAAGGATATTTTCAGGATGACAAAAGTAACAGTGGTTTTGTAACACAGGATAAATAATGTCTTGGTTGATTGTATGTAGTTTTTGATAGAGCTCAATCATGAAGAAAAAGTTTTTGGCCCCATCCTGGCAAGACCAGTTTGTTTTGATATATCATAGAACCATGCAAGAGCACAGAAGTTCAGTATAAAATGAGCAATCCTTTGAAGTGTCTCTGATGGTTTTTCGTGTGACATGTAATAACGTAAGAGACAATTTGCTTTTGTCAGCCACCGTGCATTATTGAGAGACCCAGGTTGAGCAGTTTCTAACAATTTGATAGCTGGACCTCTATCATGATCGTTTTGAATTGACAAACACGCCTTATGAAGGTACTGCTGGTCACTGCTGAGATCTGCTAGCACTTCTTCTGGTAAGTCCATCACTTTTCCAGTGAGAAGTGGAAATTTTGCAATTGGTCTGTTCTTTGGATCAAAGTTCAGATCCTTGCCGATTTTGCCCTGTGAACTTCTAGACCCTGTCGTTTGCTCGTCAAGATATTTTCTCAAGGGAAGCTCATTAGTGTGAAGTAAGCAAATAAACCATTGTAATGGTCTTCCTAATGTCAGCTCTAGTTCTCTAATTACTCCATTTCATTTTCCTGTATTTACATTAGTTGCATCACAAACTACTGCTTTTAAAGTCGATGCAGAGTTGGTTGGTGTCAGTAATTACTATAAATTCTTTAGCAATATCTATTGCCCTTCCACTTTCAGGAGCAACATGGTCAATATATTCGTTTCCTGGAAATTAAACTAACACATAGTGGTCTTCATTCAAAGTCTGCTGGCATTCTCCCACTTTTGAAAGAGATTTATCAATTTTTCCATCATATCTAAGGCAAACTATTCCTTTATTCTGTTTTTCATGCTTCTTCCTTTCTATGCTTCTCCACAAGTCTTTGACGACGTAGTTTACTGGGATCAATCGTAGTATTTTCAGCTAATAGATTAAGATCTTTTAAGACAGCATTAGCAATTAAACAAGCATCACAGTTGCTTATTTTGCATCAATCAACTGCCTTACATAATTCTGGATATTGGTGTCGATTTTGAGAAGTGCTAGCTTCTGTATCTAACTCGTACTCGCTCAATTCGAAATCTTCATTTTGATGACCTTTTTCACTTTCAGAGCTGATCTCACCAATATCACAAAGATTCAACTACATTTCCTGAACAAAACTCTTTTGTTTATCTATAAAGAATTGTCTTTTAGGCTTTCTTTTTTCCATTTGTCGTAGTTTCGAAGTTTTCACTTTGTCCAACTTACCTATAACACTGCGTAACAAAATTTGAAAAATTTTCTGTTTATTGTGATTTTTCTGTCGTTTCTTAATGATTTCGGGGCGCTGATTCCAAAAATGATATTGGTTTTGCTCTATCATCAACCGTTTCAAAAATATAGGTTATCACACTTTTCATATGGCAAAGTATATAAAGAAGGCTAACATAAATATTTTCCGAAAATAAAAACACTATTGGAAATTAATGTTTATTGAGCCAAAATTGTTTGACAAACCCAAAATGGTGCAAAGGATATAGTATATATATCATGAGTAGAACCGATAAGAGAATAACAAGCCTCGTTATGCAGTGTGCGTTCCTTAAAAATGCACTGAAGAACGCGACTTCCGCGTATGAACATTCTTATCCTTTCTGATCAGCGACCATACGTAGTCTCCCATCATGGAAGCATCCCAATGCCCTGGTACCTTTTCTCCATCGTTTGAATATCTTGATGGAATCTTTCGCCATGTTCTTCACTCACATCGCCCAGGTTAACACGAAAAAAGTCTAGATGTGAATGCAGATAGTGTAATTTTAAAGACATACGGCACCGCATTTTGCCATAGCACTTAATCAAGTTTGACACTAACTCCAAATAGTTTGGTGCTTTATGGTTGCCTAAAAACCCACGAACCACATCACGGAAAGCACACCAAGCCTCTTTTTCGATCGGAGTCATCTTGGCTTCAAGGTTCTTTGAATTCAACAGCGCCTTGACTTGTGGTCCTACAAAGATGCCAGCCTTGACTTTGGCCTCAGAGGGTTTAGGGAACATGACCCGAATCTGTTGGAAAACTTCCCCTCCAAAATCTAACGCAGTTACAAACTGCTTAATTAGACCCAACTTAATATGGAGAGGTGGTAGCAGAACTATGTCAGGCTTCACAAGAGGTTCCCTGAGTACATTGGACTTTCCTGGTTGCAGTCCTTCACGTGGAGGCCACTGAACTGTTTTATAGTGCTCAGTTGAAGCCCTGCTATCCCACAGGAAGAGAAAACATGAATATTTAGTAAACCTTCCTTGTAAACCTAACAGGAAACCAATCATTTTGAAATCACCACACACGTCCCAGTTATATTGTTCTTACCTGATTTGAGTGAGCAGTTGTTTGACATTTTCATAGTCCTCTTTCATTTGAACAGAATGTGCAACTGGTATAGATGGATATTTGTTCCCATTGTGGAGTAGAACAGCTTTTAAACTCCGAGTTGAACTGTCAATAAACAGGCGCCACTCTGAGGATATATGTGTTAATCCAATAGCTGTGAATAGACCATTAACCTCGCTGCAATAACAGAGAGAGCCATTGACATCGTAGAACCTTGCAAACTCTTCATGCCGCTTTCGGTATACAGTGCTCTTGCAGTCTTCTCCAAGCAAATTCCACTCTTTGAGTCTGGAGGTCAGAAGCTCAGACCCTGATTTCGTCAGACCCAAATCTCTAATTAAGTCGTCCAATTCCCTCTGATTTGGAAAGTGAGGGTTTGTACTGAAAGCTACTGTATATTCTTCATCATGACTGTCCTCACCAGCCGACATCTCAGATGAGCTAGCTGCATCCTCATTTTCAACCTGCAAAGCAAAGAAACAAAATATAGGCATAGCTATATATGTAGAAGAGCATCAGCACTAAGAAAAATCGACACATAATGACCCACAGTCTGTAAATACAGAAGGTAAAGTAATGGATAGATACCTGTTCTAGTGGACGTGGTATTGGAAGACCTTCGCCATGTGGTACAGGAGCTATGGACGACGCTATGCTTGGATACTGAAGAGTCTGCCTTCCTTTAACTTTCCTGTACTTAGAAACATCTACCATGCAGTAGTAGCAATCGTCGTGGTGGCTCTTTGGTTCTCTCCATATTCTGGGTACCGCAAAGGGCATTGCTTTGCGTACTCCCTGCAGCCACCCTTCAAGTGTGGAGCGGCAGCTTCCGCAGATCACATGGGGTGCCCAGGGCTTATCTTGGTCACACATAGGCATACCAAAACAGAACCGATACGCGATCCAGAACTTTGTGCCTTTCACAATCTTCTGCGATACTTGCTTGGGGCCTATGTAATACCCACAAACGTAGCAGAATATATCCGGCGAGTGTTTACAAGCTCTAGTTGCCATTCTCTTTACCAAACTGTACTACATTAATCATAACCTGCAGATATAGAGAGAAGAGTTATTAAATCTGCAACAGATTACAGATTCCAGAAAAAAGATATATTCACAACACTGAAATAATGTTCGCAATAAAAAAGGATCAATAACACTCAAATCGTCAGCACAGAGAATCACAGAAACACAGTACCTCAGTGCTGGTAACCATCAGACAAACAACCTGCTTTCTTTGTGTGCTCACACCTACTGACTTCTCAGACTCTGCGCTCTTCTTTATATAGCACAGTGGAAGTTTCGGGCAATTTCTAGAGCAAGACACTATCAACGAACATCCGAATTGTTCTCAACAATTCCTGATTATTCTGATATTGCTGCGCCCATAATAACATTATACTGGTAAAACATGAAAAATGGATTATCTCTGAAACCATTGATGATACACACAAACCAAGACCAGATTTGGACTCAGCGCCCACAAATGCATATAAAAACATAAAAAATTCTATATAAACAGAATCAGTGTTACACAGTGTAATAATTTTTCGTTCAGGTATATTGATCAATCCAGAATTCCCATTCATCATTCGGGATTTTCTCCGCCTTAGCACATTTACATTCACTTCTTTTACGAGAACAGGAGGCATAGCATTTGCAGCAACTTATGTCAAATAAATTTCTAAAGGAATCATATTTACTTGATAAGTGCTGGAAGATCTTTTACTCATGGGATATTTTCTAGTTCTTGTCCCTTCTCAATTAATCTCTTTACCTTAATTACTATGCGTTTGAAGTCGATTGTTGGAATGGAAGCACGGATATATATATCATTCACTTCTTCCGCGATAATTTCAGCGTATTTCTGAGTGCTAAATGTTGTAGTAATGAGCTTATGTTTAAGATAAGCTTTGAATACATCCTCACAAGTTAGTAGTTGGTTGCCAGGAAGCTCTGCTGGCGTTCTGAAAACAGAATGCTTCACTTTTTCTCTTGTTATACCAGAAGAAGCCATTGCAAGCTATGCTATTACTCTGAAACAAAATAAAATAAAATGCTGAATCAGGGCACACATGATAGGTCAAACAAATGATAGGTCACAAATACACATTTAGGCACACAAATACATGTGATAGGTCAAACACATATGGGTCCTACATTTTAAAATAAACAAAAACAATGTTTATTAATGGTTTTTTGCTAGACATTGGCATTAATTGAGTTTATTGTTGAGATCCTCATGCCTGTGAGGCGAAAAATTAATTTAAAGGAAACATGCTGAAAATGATCTTTTGTGGCCTTTGTTAGCAATTAATTTTTTCATAGTTACCAGCACCGAAATTAATATTTCTAAAAGATATGACTTATTCCTTAATCAGTGACTACTCGGGCATCTTTTTCAGCATGTTTCATTAAATTAATTTTTTTTCAACCCACCATAGACTGTACATGTTAAAAGTTGTCCCTAATTTTTTTTTATTTTGAACTTTTAACGCCATTTTTTTGGTGTGTGTGTGTGTGTGTTATTCTTGTCCTGTTCTTTTTAAGGTTTATTATTATGCACACAGAAAAGATTCGCCCTTTAGCAGGATGCATTTTCAGACTGTTACATCTTGCCCTTTGTCAAAAATAAATATGGGGACATTCTATTTATCAATAATTACAGGCTTATTGCTGTAGCCTCCTGCTTCTCGAAACTACTAGAAAAACTTTTGCTACGCCGATTAAATGATTATTTATGGATATCCCCTAATGAGTTTGGTTATAGAAGGTCCAACTCAACTGATCTGTGTATGCATGTAGTGAAGGAAATTGTATTTAAATGAACTAACAGTATTTATAGTTGTTTCTTCGATATAAGTAAGGTATATGATAACGTGAACCACAATATTTTTTTAAAAAAACTAGAGGACAGGAAAGTTCCCTTGACCAATTTAAATATATTGCAATTTCGCTTTACCCACCAATGTTTTACGTTTAGAGGAGGCAGTGTATTTTCCGGGTGTTTTGGCTCCTGCTGAGTGAAGCAGTTTAATTGTTTTCCTTAATAAGGCGAAAGTTGGGTGTGTGTTGTATAGATAACATCAGTTATACATAAATATACCGATGATATGGGGATAATAAGTCCTTCTGTTAAAGGTCTAGATTGTCTTCTAAACATCTGCGAATTATATTCGGAGAACTATGATATTCTTTTTAATGTCACAAAAGTTAAGGTTATACAATTGAATCCCAAAATCTTTAATCACTCAGCTGATATTACATTCAAAATGAGTGGTGAGTCAATTGAGGAAGTACAAAAATTTAAGTATTTGGGTCAATTTATCACCAGCTCCTTGAGTGATGACTCGGATATAAAAAACCATATCAATGCCTCTATGCTAAACCAAACATGACTATAAGGAACTTTCAATTCTGCACAAATGAAACGTAGGACACTCTATTTCCTGCCTTCTGAACTAATATATATGGACAGTAAGTCTGGGTGAATTATAAAAAGGTTCTGGCAGAACCCTAAATTTGCTTTGTAACAGATCTTTCAGACTCATAAGTTGCCCCAAGATGTTCAGCTTCGCAAATGTTTGCTAACTACAATTTCTCAAGCCTCCCGGAGGTAACAATATGTGCTTAATACATTCTAATGCAAAAGAATAAAAAATCAGTGAACTCAATTAGCCAAGCTATTCATCAGTCCTGCCACATGTCATCTAAACCAGCCTTTCTCAACCTGTGGTACGCAAGAGCTGCCTAGGTGGTACGCAACGCCTTCGTATTAAATATGTGGTACACACTAAGCTTTATCCAGTTGAATTTTTTTTCTTTATCGTCACATTTTTCCGAAAAGAGTCGCAGTCAGATGGAAGATGTATGATGTTTACAAAATGAACAGTTATTCAAAATACTTAGATATTTCTTTTTTGTTTTGTATTGTTTCATTCATACTGCAAATTGTTTCTACTTTAGGTTTATTTTATACATTTTTATTGTCGTGAATTACATCACGACAGCTAACTTGATGCCGGAAGTCGCTATTTTAATAATTTTGATATGCATAGAATTAACTGATAAAGAGTTTTATTATTTTAATTTAAGTGAGATTGCAAATTTTTATAATTTTATTATTGTTAAATTGTCCCATGAGTTTGTTAATTATTAGTAATTTAATTATTATATTCAAATTACATATTAATAATTTTCATTCATTTAAGTTTTCATTGTTCAGAGTGGTAACACTGGATAATTCAGTAGCACATCGCCTGAAGGGGTTAATGGTGTTGTTCATGCCGTTCTCTTATTTTTATCTATTGTGATGTGTTCCCTTTTTTTATAATCATTTATAATCACAGAAAGTACGACGTCAGCGATATTCACTGTGAGTTGTAATCGTATGAAAATGACCAGCAAGGACTAAAGAGATTTGGCACTTCGATTATTGGAAGAAGGCTTAAGTGGTACGCGAGATGTGAAAGGTTGAGAAACACTGATCTATTCTAAGCCTGGACATCATGGAATGAAGACGTTTGTCTGCAGCCCCACTTTACTTCTTCATCGCTATTTTCAATTATTTGTATTTATATTCTCAGTACTGTACTTGTATTTTTATTTTATTTTATTTCATTTTTTGTTTGAGTTTGTATCATTATTTGTCATGTTGACTACTGTCACCCAATAAACTTTTCCATTTATATACCTTTCCCCCTTTCAAAGGTTCCGCGCGATGATGGTTCCTCATTTCACGAAGGTCAAGCTTGTCGCCCCTCCTCTCTCGGATATATATATATATATCCCAAACATGAAAACTTTCATTCCCCGAGTTGAGAATAATGGTTATTAATTATGCGTGGAGTTTCATCACCTCAGTCGCTAGTAAATTATTTATGACCAGAATCTTTGGAGAACAAGGTACTTACTTCCACGCTTTTGAATTCATAGAGATATTCTACAATTGACGCTTTAAGAAAAAATTATGCTGGTTTTAACTAAAGTGTGTTAAAAGTATTCCTAAAAGATGTGTAGTTACGAATATTCACAAACACAGAATAAAAAAGGATAGCAGAGATTAATTGTAACAGTATAATAGTTATAATGTATGCCATGTTTTTAAAATTATGAATGGGCTCGATAACGTAAATAGAGATAGCTTTTCGAAACAGCACAGTATAGTTGAACTAGAAAAAAACAGGTGTAAGCTGACAAGTAGAAGGTTCGAGACGGCAGTTGTCAAAAACTTTTTTACGCAAAGAATAGTGAATAGCTGGAATAGTTTGCAGGAAGAAGTAATTAGTATCACTTCTATAAACATGTTTAAAAATCGATTAGATGCATATGTTGACGGATTAGGTATAGTTTAAGGTAGTAAAATTAAAGTTTTTTAGTTTGGAACCCACATAAAATTGCAGGTCCCCTCCGCCACCACGGAGGACATGCGCAGTACACAATTACAAACACGGTTAGGTAGACTCGCCATGAGTGGGGGGTCTTTTCTGGCCTGAAACATTATAACATAATGGTCGTAGTGTAATTCTAACATTATCTTTCTATAATATTATGCATTCTCTCCAAACAACTCTCTTCCACTTTGTGGGTGCGCATATTCATGACAATATGTAACACACAGTATATGCACAAAACTATACAAGAAATCAAAGAATATAAAACAGTGAAAAATTTGAATAGGCAGAACAACTGGAACAGTTGTTTGAAATGTTAAAAATAGGTTACAAATTTACTTAGAACAAAGCAATACATTTTTCCTGCAATATTTCCAACAAAATTTAGTTAAGATAATGCACCCTATTATATCTCACTTTAGTTGAATGTAAGCATTTGAGGAGAGAGAGAGAAAGAGAGAGAGAGAGAGAGAGAGAGAGAGAGAGAGAGAGAGAGAGAGATGGTTCGGTTCTATTTGAAAACTTCCCCCTTGACTTCCTCACGTCCGTTTATGAGTTACATTTTTACCTGATGAAGACACGCTGTCCTCACGTTCTTTTATGAAAGGTATTTTTTTAGAAAAAAACAAAGAAAACAAACAAACAGTGGCTGATGAACTCCATTTGAGGCAGGGGTAGGGGATAGGTTAGGTCTGGGAGGGACAGAAACATCTGGAGTAGGTTGCGTGAAATTTTGGTTTTGCAGAGCTTGCGCGACCGGATTGCCAAGTTGGCGCATCAAAAGTAATTATAGATTTTTTTTAAACTTTAGAAAACTTTAGAAAACTTTAGAAAATTTGTATTTTGACCTTATGAGGTATATATTTGTTATCATTATCATTATTATTATTATTTATCATTATTATGAGCATTATAATTATTATTATTATCATTATTATTATTATTATTATTTATCATTATTATTATTATTAAACTATAAAACATGTAAATGAGAGAAAAACAATGAGATAAATGAATTAAATTCTATACCTTAACGACAATATGTAATATCGTATATTTAATTTTCTTTTGATGAAATAAAAATATTCGAATATGAATTATGTTAAAATAAAAGTAGTTATTGTTCCACACTCTTCTTCATTTCCATTTAACCTGTGACAGATACGCACCAAATTTAATAATTTATTAATATAAAATTTTTTAAACCAAATGTTCAAATAGGTAAATGTTGAAATTATATATATATATATATATATATATATATATATATATACAGGGGCGTACACAGCATTTCTTAAAGGGGGACACACACACACACACACAAACACACACACACACACACACACTATATATCAATATATATATATATATATTGTGTGTTTGTGTGTCAGCTCAAAATTGATGATGATTGATTTGGAATCAAAATGACTTGCATCTTGGAAGGCTTCAGTTGTATTTTATTTCCAATTTATGGGCAAGAATTAAATTTGTACAAATTAATCGTACGTATAAAAACATGTATAAACGTTCCTTAGACAGCCAAAATTGCTTTTGAGTTTTGAGTTAATAACATGTCCTGGTAACCATAAAATAACTGAAATTCCATACGACATCATGATTTTTTTTTGTGGTGTGGTGAATGTTGCAAAGTTATCGATTTTTGAAACTTTCTTTTTCAAATATCTTTAATGAGAGTAGCAATAATTTTTACAATCGCGGGTCCTATGCCCCTATACCCCGCTTATATACGCCACTATATATATATATATATATATATATATATATATATATATATATATGTTAACCCCCTCCACCTATGGCCTTGGGCGGTTCGAGGATGACGGGGATTCTGGTTAGGTGGCAACAACGAATTTCTCAATCTGGGGTAGCTGGTACCGTGTAGGGAATCGCAGTAGTTTCTCTTATACTACACTCCGATTTCTTCTTGTAGTGGATCAGAGGATTCTGTGAAACTTACTAAATTATCTAATGGTTCCCCGATTCTTCTTGTAGTGTATCGGGAAATTTTTTTTTTCTATTTTACAATAAGACTAAGTTCTCTGAAGAAAGCAGGGCTCAAAGGAGAAAACAAAAATATTCTCTTACTGTAGTTTACTGCTTCTAAAATGTTACAAGTAATGCTTCAGCCCCTAGGTCAGATCGGAATAATCAGAATTATCAGAATCACAATTTGAAAAATTATATGAGTTTATATACACAAATTTTGGTAACATCATTATTATTTAATGTTGACCTGTTTTGTTTTTTATTCTGAATAGGCTGAATTTTTTTGCAAAATATTTGAAGATAAGGCTGTAACAGCGTCTAGACGAGTGGTTCTGAACCTGGGGTACGCGAGGGAATCTTAGGGTTTACGTGACGGGGTCCTGCAAATATAACTCTTTTAATTTTATATACGATTAACAAACGGCCACAAGTCACACAGTCGTAAAGAAGGTAAAAATCCTCTATGCCATTCGAAAATACAGAAAATGCCTTGAAAGCGTTCAAGGGGTACAGAAGAAGAAAAAGGTTCAGAACCGCTGGTCTAGACAGATAAGCAAAATATTTGAAGATATAGTCATATTTTTCTTTTAAACAGCATATTGACAGGTCTGATGCATCATGATTTGCCGAGTTAACTAAAAATGGAAATTGAAATATACATTTTATTATAGATTAAAATTAAACATGCATATGAGCCAAAATTAAATGCCTAAAATTTAAAATTAACTCTTAAGCAAGACATGACTTCATCTTTTACAGCTAAGAGAGAATGTATAAAGAAAATGAATATTGCAGAATTTAACACGATTACATGATTAAGCTAAATCTATAAAATCATTAAGTAATTTAAAAAAGCAATAATCCATCAATTATTCAGCAAAAATAAAATAGAAAGAAAATTAAAAAATTTCCAAAGCTTGCGTTTTATATACAATACAAAGATGAATATAAGAATTAGTCATTATTTATTTTCACAAAAAATGAATATAAGAATTATTTATTATTCACTTTTACAGGGCTTTCTTCTCTAGAATGATATTAATGCAGTAATGTAATATCCTAACTAATCCTGACTAGATAATAACTAATGGTTTTTATAATATAGATTTATATACACCACATGAGTTTGGGTGGTTAAGTCTAGTTCACGTGGTCTGGGTACGCACTCTTGGTCGTGCATAAATAGTTTCACATCGTTCTGTCTCTTGATTTTTTTTCCGTTTCAAGAATGATCTTTTCACTACAAATATACCGAGGATAATAGCACACACAATAATAATACTAACGGCAGATGTTGTAAAAATTGCTTCGGTTTCAGTATTTGTAAAAGGTTATTCTGGTTATCATTTGAAATTTTCAAACGACTCAATTGATCATACCATTTTCGAGCATGAAGTTCGGGTAGGATGATTACCGGCTTCATGGAGAGATTTAAGATTTCTATAACGGGTTTGAATTTAGTTTGGGACGAGAAGGGGTACGAGTCATTAATGGTAACCTTATAAGGGTTGTATATTTGGAAGGTTTTTGATCGTAAGGAAAAACCAACTGGTAGACGGATAACGGTAGCTATTTTGATGAGTGAATAATTTGGCAGACACTCGAAGATAGCCATAGTTCTATTCGCAAAAGAAACCGAGATGTCTGCTCCAATTCGTAGTTGAACGGGTTTGGAGGAATGGAATTTCTTGAAGGAATATACCGGGGCATGACGGTCACGGATTAAGTCGATAAAGCAGGACATAGTGTTGGAAGAATTACTGGTTTGAGTGGAGGGCAAAGAAGTTGCTTGTTCGTTTGCGGGAATCTACAATGCCTGATGTCGCAATCTGACATCATAGAATATGCTGAAAGGTCTTTGGCGAGAAAAAGGTAAAGTGCTACTGTGGGTAGATACAATCGATAAATATTAGAGTTGTTTTGGTAGGGTGTTGGGAAGGGGTGAAATTGGTATTCGCCATAGGTGAGTACATCGAAAAATGGTATAATCATGAGATAAGTGTAGGGGCGTGGTCCATGTACAGTCCCGGTGTATTCTAGAAATTGAGGGTAATTAGTATGGTTGAGTGGGAATATGGGTGATAATTTTAATTGTGTCTGAGAGGTGTGCATCAAGGACTGAAGTGTATCCCATGGTATTAGTGTGGAAAGATTGATTTTTCTATGGGCTAGCTGGGTCGCACGCAAAACTTTGGAATGAATCGTAATTTTTTGTTGCAAATATTTATCGATTAGGGTTACTTGTAGGTTAATTATTTCTACTAATTCCAGATATCTTTCGTGTTCTTTGTATTTGGCTAACTGGGATTCAAGGTATGTAGATTTGTCCGAAAGGGCGTGGAGGAAGTGATTGTTTTTGTGAAGTGACTCGATGGTTTGTTCAAGAATAAGCCTTTGAATATTTTTCCTCCAATACCTATCAATCCCCTTTTATTTCTTTAATTAAATTTTGCTGAGCTTTGAGTTCCAGTTTGTATCGATGGTAACGCTAATATTTCTAATAGTGTGTGTGTGTTGCAGTTTGAATGTTTGAACATATCCCATCCCCGGATATGTTCACAAGAACAGAGAATTTTACTTTCGAATGCTTTTAATTGGGTTTTTATTTGAAGGAGATTGGTTCTAATTCGAGCAGGTGGTTGCAAATTGATAAAAAGGTCCGCTTGTCCTTTCAAAAATTTTCCTTCACCAAGCATTTCTATAACAACTCCGGTAGCAATTTTAATGGTGGGCTACAAGAGTAAATAATTTGCAAAATTATAAGGCGGGACAATTTTATTTATTTCTACGAATTAAATTATACTAAGGTGGGGGTTGCCGTGTGGATACTTGTGTTTGTGTGCGGAGTGGACGGCCTCGCTTTGGTGATAGTGGGGGTCGACCGTTAAGCTCGGATTCTGAGCGGGTTCGTTCTTTTATGTGAAGGTTCTAGTTCACGTGGATCATGTATTTGTGGCCGGTATGTAGGGTCCATACATCACGTCGATCATCAACCTGTGACGTTGGTGACGGAGGATGAGGTGGTGGCGTTCCACTGAGTGATCCTCTATAAGGGTTTCTCCAGGGCCTGGTTCCGATGGGACTCTCGGTTCTGGGATCTCTTTTTGTTCAGAGATTGGCTCGAGTACTGGTGGTATTACGAGATACCAATCTTCGTCACGGGTAGTGGTTTCCGCGGTGACCACTTCTGTTTTCTAGTCCCTGCTGGATTTGTTAATACCTCGATCTTTCGAAGGGTAGGCTGCTCGAACACCTGACCTGGCAGATGTTTTTTGTGGAGGTATTGTTCGGCAGCTATCTTCAACTTAGCAACGTGAATGATCTTTAATTTGGAATGATCTCGGAGGTCAAGAATTTTGTAACGTTTTTTTCCGAGGTTTTTCATGATCCTATATGGGCCATCCCCTTATAATTTGCAATGAGCACTTGGCGGTTTCACGCTCTTTATATAACAGCGCATCCCGACGATTATAGTCCGTTGTCAGGGATGACGCCTGTGTTGCTCTTGCTCCATCTGTTGGTTTCGTTGGTCTAGGATTATGTCAAAAATTTTTAAAGATTGTTCAGCTAGTTGCTGATTTGCTTTGGCCATCTCGGAAGGTGTTAGAACTTTCGGGTCGATTTGGTCAGGCAAATCAAAGCGTAGCCGTTTGTCGTAGTGATATAAGACGAAATGAGGGGTATCACCGATGGACACCTCATAGCCGTTGTTCATGGTTGTTTGTACCAAATGGAGGGAATCATCTCCTGTACGGGAGAATGCATCAACAACATGGCGGAGGGCTTCTGGATTTTTCGATTGTGTCTTTTCACAAAGCCGTTCGCCTGTGGATGGGATGCCACAATGTGTTTCTAATTTTACATATTTTACAGAGTGATTCGAACAGCTTGGAAGTGAAACTAAGGGCGTTATCCGAAATTAGAATGGGAATAGTGTGATGGTTTAGGATGACGCGTTCCACTAGTGCTCTTCCCACAGTTTCGTAGGTCTGGTTTGGAATGGCAACTACTTCGCTGTAACGCGAGAAGTGGTCCGTAAAAACGACGATGTACTGGTTTCCCTTTGATGTTTTGGGGAATGGTCTTAGTATGTCCATTTCGCTTCTCTGCCAGGGCCGTTGGCATACTGGATATGTATGCATGGGAGCTGTGGATGGTACGTTGCCTTTGTTTTAAACAAGACGGGCATTCAGCGATGTATTCATATACCTTTTTGTTCATTTCAGGAATATGGTATCACTCCAAAAGACTTTTGATGATGCGATCCGGCCCCATGTGGCCATACAAAGATGAGCCGCGACGAAGTCCGATGGCTATATCTACGAGCTCCTTTGGTATTTGTACGAGGTCGTTTCCATCTCCGTTCCTAAAATGTACGAGTCCATCCTTTATGTTGTACTGTTCTTTTATCTTAGATGGTTCCTTTTGTTCCAGGTGAGCACGAAGGTTCTGGGTGTGTTGGTCTTGTTGTTGGGAGTATTACAAACATTCGTATCGAACAAAGGAAGAGTTTCTCTCTTACTCACTTGGGTTTTGGGCTTGAGTCTCAACAATCCATCTGGAATGACTTGAAGTTTTCCTGGTTTGTATACGATTTTTGCCACAAAGTCCTGAATCAACAGAGCTCATCTACTCAACCGTCTTTCAAGTAGCTTTTCATAGAAGAGATACGTGAGTGGCTTATGATTAGTTTTGATGGTTATATCGTAGCCGTAGAGAATATTTCGGAATTTTTTTAAAGTTCAATATAACGGTAGGGCCTCCCGGTCCGTAGTGGAATAATTCCGTTCAGGTCCAGAGCGAAGCTGACTGGCATAAGCAATGGGTAATTCCATACCATCTACGTCCCGCACTAGAACGGCTCCTAGTCCATAGAAGGAAGCATCTGTGGCTAGGACAAATGGTTTGGTGTAATCGGGATATTGGAGGATGGGATGACAAGTGAGTTTCCGGATCAAAGTTTCGAAAGCATGTTGGTGGTTAGATTCCCAATTAAATTTAGCATTTTTCTGGAACAAATTGGTGGTGGGTTTAGCAATGTTCGAAAATTGTGTGATAAAATTTCGATACAATCCGACAAATCCAATAAATGCACGAACGTTGTCGATAGTTTCAGGTACAGGGTACCTTTCCAGAGCTTCAAGATTGGCTGGATGAAGTTTAATTCCAGTGGATGATAATAGAAATCCTAAGTATACCTGGGATTCCTGTAAGAAGTTGAACTTTGCAAGTTTCAGTTTAAGGTGTGCTTTTCTCAAACGTGATAGCACACTCTGAAGACGTTGGAAGTGGGTTTTTATATCTGAACTATAGACGATAATACGAAAACCAGAGCTTCGATGCCTAATAGTTCGGAAAGGACTATATTCATCAATCTAGAGAAATTAGCGGCCCATTTTGGACTCCAAAAGGTAAAACTTGGAATTCGTAATGACCTCAATTAGTGGAAAAAGCTGTCAATGCTCGAGATTCGGGCCTGACCTCCATTTGCCAATAACCGGATGCTAAATCGAGGGATGACAAGAAGTTAGCTCTCCCTACATTCAGAATTGTTTCCTGCATGTATGGAATAGGGAAACTGTCTGGGATGTTAATTTGATTTAGGCGTCTAAAATTTATACAAGGGCGAGATGTTCCGCTCTTTTTAGAAACAAGAATCATAGGAGCGGACCAGGGACTAGCTGAAGGCTGAATGACGTCCTCATCCAACATGTCCTTGACGTGTTCCTCAGTAGTTATTAATTGGGAATGTGGAAGCTTATAGGGAGGAATAAAGGTGCGTTTGGAATTGGGATCAGGCTTAGTTTCGAAAGAGACCAAATTAGTTCGGCCTAGAGGATCTCCCTTTAGGGCAATCACATCTCTATTTCTTATAAGGAAATCGAGAAATAATTCCAGTAGTTTGGGATCATGTAAGGCTGGTGACTCCTGAAGGGAGTGCTCCAGGCATTATTTATATTCTTCTTTTAATGCTAAAGGGTTTAACTCAAAGGAACTGGAAACACGATTTATATTACTGGTGTGGAAATCTGAATCTATTTTTACTGTGATATCTTTTCCTATTCTCTGATTTGAAGTTAATTCAAGAGGGCTTTTTCCTTTGTTTAAACAAACAACATGAATTGCTGAATTCTGACTATGACTAAGAACTTGGGCAATATGAACATTAGGGCGGCTCGTTTTTACACTTTTTTCGATATTTGATTGGGGGTAGTGCGGAAAAGTTGCGATTTGGAGAGAAAATAAAGTGTGTAAAATTTTTTTGATCTACGTCAATACCGTCCGGTGGCGGCGAGTCCTTAAAAATCGAAAAATAGGCCTAACGGGGTAGATTGGAAAATGGTTTTAAAGACTTACAAAATAAACAATAAAAATTTCAGCACAATCTGTTAATAACTTCCGGTGGCGTCTTAGCCGTTAAAATATCCAAAATATTGATTTAAAGCAAGTTTTAACAAGATGTTATACAAATGTTAATTCCGGTATATTTCTGTGCAAACAACCCTGAGAACACTATTATAGGCTTGAATAAATTAATAGCAGTCATTGAACAATGAACATTATATAAAAATTATATAAAATTATATAAAAATTTTATGTGTTTTTAGGCCTATTTTTCGATTTTTAAGGACTCGCCGCCACCGGAAGGTATTGACGTAGATCAAAAAAATTTTACACACTTTATTTTCTCTCCAAATCGCAACTTTTCCGCACTACCCCCAATCAAATATCGAAAAAAGTGTAAAAACGAGCCGCCCTAATGAACATGTCTCTTAAAATTATTCTTTTCTCTAATAAGAGTGCGATCTGACTCTAATAGTTTTCCTTGACCATTTACTACTCTTGCTAAGAAACAAATCATATGATAAGGTGCTACTGTTATATGCTCCGTAGGGCATATGAAAAATTGCGAATTTGACTCTGGTTCTGCGATTAAAATTTACCTTATTGGCTGAAAAACCGTTTCGGTTGGAATTCGAATCTCAACCGCTGGGTTGAATGAAACTGGTTGACTGGAAACTGACTGACTGGAAAGTGAATGTGTTGATCCAACTGGACTTAACAACTGGAACTGATTACTCTTGGGGCTGGTTTCTGTGGCGGTTGTCCCTCTGGATGCATCCAACTGATTTGAATTGCTATAACCTGGCGTGGGTTTCCTATTTCTTTCGGAAATCCGAACTAAACTGGTTCTGTTAGCATTAGGCTGAACGTGCTACACCTGTCTATTATTTTCATAGAGAGGATGTCCTATTTCTGCACTTAACTAATTTTCAGGCTGGGTAAATTTCCCATTGATTCCGGTTGAAAAATCCATACCTAGTAAGATATCTGACAGGTGGCTACTGCGTCCACAATACAACATTTTGCGGATATACCGCGTTACCAACTTCTAAATATAATTCGATTTCTTCATATGTAGGTATGGATGTGCCTGTAACTCCTCTGAGTTGGCAGGAAGGTGCGTTAATTTTCATATTTATAATCTGTATTATCTTGTAACTCATCTGCACATTGTTTCTTAATTAATGTCACATGTGCTCCTGTGTCGTTAAATCTTGATTTTCTGTGCTGCAATTTATTATTAAATCTTGTAGGTTCGCACCTATAATCCTGATGGGTAATTTATGGATGTGTGTGGGTTTATTATTACTATTTAAGAGGGAGGAGGCTGAACTGCTACCGCCAAACCTGGGAGGACCTGAGTCATATGCTACTGGATTATCATACATTGAAGGGTCTTCTTGAAAAGTGTACTCTGGGGAAAATGATTTTTCGACGGGCACTTCTACATACCGGACCATTCTACCTTGCTGATTATATTGGGGTTTGGACATCAGGTAATAGTGTGATTGACCTTGTTGTCGTGACCTATTTGTTTGGTGGTTCTGTTGAAACTGGGAATTAACTGGTGTCTGAGAATTGAAGGGCTTTTGGGAGCGTTGGTGGTTTGACTTCTGGAAGTGGGCCTGTACCCTAAAGGGGCTTTGTCAGCACATTTTTGTCGGTCGCCACGGCGATGACCATCTTCATGACAGTGGGAGCAATAAGGGGAATAATTGCATTGGCTCATCATGTGCCCAAAACTATCGCAATTAAAACACTGAAGAGGAGGGCGTGCATTCAGGGTTTGTGGAGCTTGTTTCTGAGGCGGTGTTCTCTGCATCAGCCTAGATTTATGGGTTTGTTGTTATTGTTGTTTTGGTTGGATGTAGTGTATGACTGGCTTGCTAAGTTTGGGTATCGTTCCCATTTTATTTATGGCTTCGCTTACTGGTTTGACAATATCTAAACACTCTTGAAATTTCTTTCTAGGTGATAAGGTTAGGTTTTGATAAATGGACGATGCTACTATTAGGTTTCTTTGTTGTGAAGTGAATGTAATGTTGCATGAGTTTTCTACCGCTCGGAAGGCTTCACATCCGAGTTTATGTGTTCGTGCAATAAAATTATTTAAATCTTCTTGTTCTTCTTTCTTCCATTTAGCTTGGAAGACAGCTTCTAATGTTGCCAAAGGTTGTGCGAGTGTTATTTCCTTGTAAAATTCCAATAAGTGTTTTTTAAAATTGTCCCAAGTCGTAGCTTCGTTCATCGATGGGACATATGTAATTACATCATGTTCATTCCCATCTTTAGGGTCAATAAACCTTTTAGCTTCCTTAATTTTTATGTCAGCATCTGTGATGCTTTCGCGTAATAAATGCTGTTCTAGAGACTCAATCCAAGGCCTTACGGGCGGTTCAACGAAATTATTACCTAGGGTTCCCTTAAAAATTAGTACGATATGGGAAGGTTTACAAGTCTACTTAAATTAATGTATGTTGGGGAGCTGCTTGAGACATATTGGCTTGTGCTTGATCTGAAAAAGTTTGCCTGTTTGGAAATATGTTTGAAGTGCGCGGGGTGGGAGGAAAATTGGGTGTCGAGAAATTTTCAATGTCAGAAAGCGCACCGTCTGAATCGCTCATATATGAAGGTACTGTTAATCTGGTATTCTAATTTGGTCTGCTTAACAGATCTCAATCTATGGAATGAACACTTGAGTGGCTTTCCTAATTACTCTATCTGAGAAATACACAAATAAATGCACAAGTTACCTAACTAGAAAAAAATTTGGAAAAATTGTAAACAAATGTAAAAATATATATAAAAAAAAAAAATTCACTCGAATGTTCGTGAATGTATGGTAATTTTATAATTGGCACATTAAATTAAATTATTCTGTGCTAACTATAATAATGGAAATAAATCAGCTTCAATAAAAAAAAGTGTATCACTGGTGTATGGAGTGTTTCAGGTGTTTTCTTTAAATTCTGGCTTGATACTAATTATTAACTGTCAATTATGCTGACTTATGAAATATCTCGTAATTAATTTGAAAAAGAGAGCTGTACTCAACAAGATTCCTACGGCGAAATCCTTGAAGGCGTGTCTTGAAGACTGTCTTGCTGGCCACTTGCTTCTGAACGAAGAATGAGCGTGGAGAACTTGGCTTCATGAAGAACTGGAAGTTGTGACACGCCGGTCAAATGATGCATCCACGATTAGTTGAATGTTGGCTCTAGTTCCAGTGTCCAGAAGACTGGAAGAATCCTGGAAGCAGAGGTCGCCGGATGTTAACCACTTTGTCTATGGCTTTGGGCGGTTCGAGGATGGCGGGGGTTCTTGTGAGGTGGTAACAACGGATTTCTCTGGGGTAGCTGGTACTGTGTAGGGAATCGCAGTAGTTTCTCTTATACTACACTCCGACTTCTTCTTGTAGTTGATAGGAGGATTCTGTGAAACTTTAAAATTATCTAATGGTTCCCCGATTCTTCTTGTAGCGTATCAGGAAATTTTTTTTTTCTATTTTACAGTAAGACTAAGTTCTCTGAAGAAAGCAGGGCTCAAAGAAGAAGACAAAAATATTCTCTTACTGTGGTTTACTGCTTCTAAAATGTTACAAGTAATGCTTCAGCCTCTAGGTCAGATCAGAATAATCAGAATAATCAGAATCACAATTTGAAAAATTATGAGTTTATATACACAAATGTTGGTGACATCATTATTATTTAATGTTGACCTGTTTTGTTTTTTATTTTGAATGGCCTGAATTTTTTTGCAAAATATTTTAAGATAATGTAAATTTTTTGGCTGTAACAGCGTCTCGACAGATAAGCAAGATATTTGAAGATGAAGTCATATTTTTCTTTTAAACAGCATATTGACAGATCTGATGTTATCATGATTTGCCGAGTTAACTAAAAATGGAAATTGAAATATACATTTAATTATACAGGGTGTCCCATAAGTCCGGCATCATAGGAAAAATGAAAAAAGGCAAAACAAAAGCTTTTATTTACAGAACGTGCTCAATATGTCCACCATTGTTTTCAATTCACAAATTCAGACGTGATACCCAGTCAGCAAGCACACGGTGAATGATGTCAGGAGTAATGGTGTTACATGCCCCAATAATGCGCTTCCGCAAATGTTCAACACTCCTAATTTTCTCTGCGTATACTAGCGCTTTCAAGTGGCTCTAGAGATAAAAATCTAGTGGCGTGAGATCCGGGCTTCTAGCTGGCCATTCCACAGGCCCTCGACGTCCTATCCAATGACCAGGGAATTGTTGGTACAGGTATTCCCTTACTTGGGTGCTGTAATGTGCAGGAGCGCCGTCTTGCTGGAACCATGTTGGGAAATTTCCTTCTTTGTTCAAAACACTGGGAAATGCTTCTTCCTTGAGCATACGTAGGTAGGTGCCTTCAGTGACATGTTCATCGAAAAAGAGGGGGCCTATGATGCGATCCTTTCAAATGCCATACCATACCATCACCCGAGATGCACCTTGTTCCTTTGAAGAGGTATACCAGTGAGGGTTGTTTTGAGACCAGTAGCGGGTGTTCTGTCGATTTACCTCACCATTTACATAAAAAACAGCCTCGTCACTAAACAGAATGGTGGACGGGAAATTGGCATTCCGAGCATAATTATGGTTTGTAGAAATAGAAAAATGTGAATTTTTCCTATGATGCCGGACTTATGGGACACCCTGTAGATTAAAATTAAACATGCATATGAGCCAAAATTAAATGCTTAAAATTTAAAATTAACTCTTCAGCAAGACATGACTTCATCTTTTACAACTAAGAGAGAATGTATAAAGAAAATGAATGTTGCAGAATTTAACACGATTACATGATTAAGCTAAATCTACTAAATGATTAAGTAATTAAAAAAAGAAATAATTCATCAATTAATTATTCAACAAAAGTAAAATAGGAAGAAAATAATTTTTTTTCCAAAACTTGTGCTTTAAATAGTGAGTGTTTCACGCGATTTTGGACTTTATATGCAAAAATGAATATAAGAGGTATTCATTATCCATTTTTATAAAAATAATGTAAGAATTATTCATTATTCACTTTTACACACACACATATATATATATATATAATATGTCCGCAGCAAGACGTCTGTATGCGGAAAGGTTTCCGAATCGCCGTCTGCCAGATAAGAAAACATTTCAGAGAATAGACGAGCATCTTGGTGATACAGGATCATTCAACAAGCCCGTTTCAGATGATGGTAGACCAATCAGCGCCAGAACTGTTGAGTTGGAGGAGCGGGTCCTGAATCGCGTGGAGGAACATCCTGGTGTCAGCTCCCGAAGGAGAGCAGCAGCAGATGGTGTACGATACACAACTGTGTGGAGAATTTTACGGGAACAACAGCTTTACCCATATCACATTCAGAGAGTACAAACCTTACTGAAGCTGATTTCCCACCAAGAGAGGCTTTTAGTACTTGGTTCCTTCAACAGTGTGCTCGCGATCCTCTTTTTCTATCCTCCGTGTGTTGTTTTCGGATGAGGCTACCTTCAAAAGAAATGGCGTGATCATTTTTCACAACACTCATCACTGTGCCGAAGAGAATCCACATGCCATCATCCAGTCAAGGCACCAACAACAATTTAGTATCAATGTAGGGGCAGGACTTTCTTACCTTTCTTACCATGCGCCTGGTAGACCTAAAGCGGTCTGTCAGTTGGGAGCCCTCGGACAAGACCCTTCCATGCCTCACAATCTCCATACATCAAGTTCGCCCGTTGGAGACTGATTCCACACTTCTCGACAGCACTCTTGATGTTATCCATCCATCGGATCTTGGGTCTTCCAACTGGTCTTCTGTTTTGAGGTGCCTATTCCAGCATTCTTCTTGCTGTCCTTTCCATCGGCATTCGTTGGACATGCCCGTACCATCTCAGTTGGTTCCTCTCAATATTCTCATTAACCGAAGTTACACCCAATCGCCTTCTTATTTCAGTGTTCCTTATTTTATCCAATCTACTTACTCCTTCTATCACTCTCAGGACCCTCATTTCAGCTGGTTTAAATATTGTTGAGTATATATGCGTCTTTACCTTTTTAGGGATGTTTTGGTCTTTCAATAGGGGGAAACATTTCTGCTATATTTAGCAATTCTTTCATTCACCTCTGCATCCATACCCGCATCATTTGCTATCACACTACCAAGGTATTTAAATGTGTTCGTCTTTTTCATTTCCCTTCACCCAACAAAGATTCCATCCTCGTTCGCTTCCCTCGCTACCACCATATATTCAGTTTTATCATAATTCAGTTTCAGTCCATACTCCCTCAATCTCTCATCCCACCTCTGCATAATTCTCTCCAGGGATTGTGCTGTTAGTCCCAACAGCCACATCATCAGCATATCCAAAAATTTCTATTTCCTCTTCAATTTCTTCATTTATGTGTTCCATAACCCTGTTGATGTAGGCAATAAATAAAATGGGTGACAGAACACTCCCTTGTTTAACTCCTGTACTTACATCAAACCACTCCTCCGATCCCACCACCGTGCTCTGGGAGACCCTATAGGCGATCATTACTGCTCTCAGAAGCTTGGGTGGCACTCTCTCACTCAAAACTACCTCCAGCTTCTCCCTGGGCACACTATCAAATGCCTTCTCCAGATCCAAAAAACATATGAAGCGGTCCAAATTGAATTCTCTGCTCTTCTCAAGATATTGTCTTATGGCTGAAATTTATCTATAGTACTCCGGCCTGCACGAAAGCCACAGTGATACTCCAGTAACCCAGGTTCCAGTATGTTTCCTATTCTATGTTCCAAAATCCTTTCATATTTTTTCCCCACATGACACATCAAAGATATGCCACGGTAGTTTTGACATTCCTGCTCACTTCCCTTCTTTTTAATCTAGGAGATATAATTGCTCTGCCCCATTCTGCCGGTACAATTCCCTGCGACCACACCACCCGGAAAATGCTTAGCAGCCAGGCCTCAGCAGGATCACCAGCTGCTTTTAGTGTTTCTGTGACAATTGCAGCTGGTCCGGGAGCTTTATTATTCTTCATCCTCTTTAGTGCTTGAATAACCTCCTTTCCAGTGATCTCTCTGTCCCCCTCATGCTCCTCATGATTTACCCGCTCCTCCCTTCTCACTTCATCATATTGGTTCTCGTTATTCAAAAGATGTTTAAAGTATTCGTTCCAGCGTGCAGCCACCTCGCTTTTATCAGTGAGGACTTCACCATGTGCATTTTTAATCGCCACTCTTGTTTTCTTGCTTTCTCTATTTTTATACTTCTTAGCCATGCTATACAGTAACTTCTTCCAGCCTTCTAAATCCTCTTCTAAGTCTCTACCTATTTTCTCCCACACAGAGCGTTTCGCTCTTCTTTTAACCTCGTTGGTGTGGCTTCTCATTTGGACATATTCTTGCCTTGTTTACTCATTTCTATCCTTAAGCCATCTCCTAAAAGCACGCATCTTATCTGTCACTGGCTCCTTTACCTCCTGGGTCCACCATGCCGTCTTTTTCTTTTCTGACCCTCCAACTACCCTTTCTCCAATCACCTCTCGCTGTATTCCTTCCATCGTTCTCCTAAACTCAACCCAAACCTCCTCCACTATTTCCGTAGCTACCCTTTGTCCGAAAGCCTCCTCAGTTCTAGTTCTAATCTCTTCCAGTTTTACTGGTATATTCTCAGTGCACACTCTTCTCCTTCTAGGCTTTTTTATATTTTGTGGTACTGGAAGCAAAATTTTGGCTTTAACAAGTCTATGATCCGAGTCAAAAGACACAGATGGTACTACTCTCACATCTTTCACCAATGACTTTTTATCCACCACAATAAAGTCTATCTGAGACTTCTTATCATAATTTCCGGTTCTACTATTCCATCCATACCACGTACAGAGATGTGATTCCTGGTGCTTAAAAAATGTGTTCATTATACTAAGAACATTTCAACACAAAAATTTACCAGCATTTCCCCTTGCAAATTTCTCTCCCCAACACCAAATGCCCCGATCACGTCTTATTTCAGTTTCGATCTCCACCCATATGGCCATTTAGGTCTCCCATCAAAATTCTTGGTCCATAAGGCAGCCCATCTATCATTCCCTGAAGATCCTCATAAAAAGTTTCCTTTTCCTGCTGTGATCTTCCACTGCGGTGCATATACCTGGATTACCGATAGTCTCTCTCCGTTTAAGCTCAGGGTCACGCCCATCAATCTCTCACTCTTCATTATCACTTCAACAACATGTTCAGAAAATAGGGGGGACACTATAATTGCCACACCCGATCTGGTATCCTCTTCTCTGCCCTTGTATATGCACTTATAATCATTGTGCAGTATCTTGGTTCCTTCATCTCTCCATCTGGTTTGTGCGATTCCCATAATATGTATAGATTTCGATTCCATGAACTCAACTATTTCTTCGCATTTATCTCTAAGTGTTCCGACATTTATTTTAGCAATCCAAAAGAAAGTCCGTTTTCGCGCCAAAGTCGTAACCGTGGTCCGTCCGTTCCGAGGCTCTCGGCGTTGTACTTGAGCAAAAGAAAACCACCAGAGGCTTGCCAGGCCTTTCCTGGCTTCTTCGAAACTAGTAATTAGTACCTTCCTGATGCCTATTGCCCCCCGCAAGTTACAGAAATATCCTTCCATATTTCCAGGCAGACATTCCAGTCGGTTTAAGCTGCTACACCTCGAAAAGGTTACGTAGTTTCTTGTCCTGGTAGGGTAAGGCTCCAGGACCGTAGCAGGACTTATTGCGGACAAATTAATCGGTCCTTTTGTTTTGCCTGGAAGATTAACAGGAGAATCCTATTTCAATTTTTTAAGGAATGATTTAAGCGATTTACTAGATGAAGTTCCTCTTGGTGTCTGACATCGTATGTGGTTTATGCATGACGGTGTTCCGCCTCATTTTTGTCGAGTAGCCAGAGACTATTTGGATGACCATTTCCGTGATAAAAGGATAGGCCGTGGAGGATCCATTGCGTGGCCTGCTCGCTCCCCGGACCCGAATCCACTCGAATTTTCCCTGTGGGGTCATCTGAAATCCATCGTTTACGTGACACCCATTAACAATGTTGAAATGCTTCGCCAACGTGTAGAACAAGGATGCTAGAAAATCTGAGCAATACCTGGAATGTTTGAACGCGTCAGGCAGTCTATGTCGAGGCGTGTTCAGGCGTGTATTCAAGCGCAAGGCGGTTATTTTGAGCACTTCCTTTAAAGGTAAGGCGGATACACGCTGGAACACATAACGGGCTGTGACTCGGAAATAAAGCGATTTCAGGCATATGTTTTATAAAACTTTTTTCATTGTTTTCAGGTCCTGAATCCATCCTGAAAGTGTGTCCCACATGTTATGGAACACCCTCTATATATATATATATAATATATATATACGGGGGTGGGCTGAAAAGTAATGCCTCCCCTTGAATAAATCTGGATTTTGTAGAGGTAGCCAGATAAAACCGGTTTTGTGTTGTAACTTAATATCCACCCCATTCCAGATTGTGTAGAGGTCACCAGATAAAACCAATTTTGTGTTATAGTCTAATAAAGCCTACACTCTTTCCACATGTTGGCTCAGTATCGATTACATTGGAAAGGAGTAAAGACGTTCGCTTCAAGCAACGTGCCGTAATTGAATTTTTGACCGCGGAATGTGTTGCTCCCACAGACATTCATCGACAAATGCAAGCCGTGTACGGCAAACAGTGTGTTGATGTGAGTACCGTTCGACGTTGGGCAAGGCAGTGTAAAGAAGAAGAAACAGTGCTAGAAGATTTGCGAGACAAACCGGGAAGTGGAAGGCCTGTAACGGCAACCGACGAGTCTCATTGTTGACGAAATGATCCGTGGAAATGCTCGATATCTCCAAAGAGCGAGTGAGACACATTATCAATATTCTCGGTTTCCGAAAGGTCTTCGCCAGATGGTTGCCTCGCATGCTCACTGCCGAGATGAAAACTGAGAGACTAAGAAGCATTTGCCCAGAAAATCTGCAGCGCTTCGAAAATGAAGGAAGTGAATTTCTGCACAGCATTGTGACAGGAGACGAGACGTAGGTCCACCATTATAACCCTGAAAATAAACAGCAATCCATGGAATATCGGCACAAAAATTCACCTCAACCAAAATTTCAAAGTTCAAAAATCGGCTGGAAAAGTGATGACTGTTTTTTTGGGATATAATGGTGTTGTGTTGTTCTCGAAGACTTTACGGAAAGGGGGACAGGAATCAACTCCGTACGTTATATTGAAACTCTGAAGAAGTTGAAAAAACGGATCAGGAGGGTTCGCCCCCAGAAAAACGCAGTCATTGTTCACCATGACAACGCATGGCTTCACACCAGTGTTCAAACGCGAGAAGCAATTGAGGATCTGCAATTCACCGTCTTGCCGCATCCACTATATAGCCCCGATTTAGCACTGTGCGATTTTCACATCTTTCCTAAACTTAAAGAATATCTCCGTGGAAATCGTTACGAGTCTGACGAAGTAGTTAAGGTTTCGTAGTCAAAGCTCCGATTTTACCTAGATGGATTTCAAAAACTCATTTATCGTTGGCGTAAATTTATCGAGGTAGAGAGTGATTTTATAGAAAAGTAAATGTATCGTTTTGAAGAGTAAACTCTAAGGTACATATCTGCTTTTGTTTCGATAAAAGCCTTCAACCCGCTTAAAATTTATATGAGTGGAGGCATTACTTTTCAGCCCACCCTCGTATATATACAGGGTGAGTCACGACGAAATGTCATAACTTCGGAGCTTATAGCTGAGGTCATTCCCAGTCAAAAACTACACATGAACATTGGTCCGATTCTTAATGGTTATAGAGCTATGGATGTTTCAATGCTTAAAAATAAGAATAAGTGAACAAATAGCTCCTAAAGTTTTTATTCATGAATTTACAATAACTGTTCGAAATGACTACCCTCGGCCTCAATACACATCGCGGATCGTCTGTGAATCGCGCGTGTAGCTCGCATTAGTTCATTACGATTGTCCTTCATGAGGGCTGCAGCATCCAAAGTGCATCTCATGTTTCCACTTTTCTCTGGTACACCAGCTTTTTCATGCGCCCCCACAGATAAAAATCTAGAAGGGTTAGGTCAGGAGACATGGGTGGCTAATTTTGTGCACCACCACGATCGATCTATCGACCAGGGAAGCGATCATCGAGATGCTTTCTCACTGCACGGCTAAAATGGGGAGCTCGGTCATGTTGGAAGTACATATGCAATCGTGTTGCCAAAGGTACATCTTCTAACAGTGGCGGCAGTTCATCTTGCAGAAATCGTAACCTGTAAGATCGCCTTCGAAGATAAACGGACCAATCAGCTGACCGTAGAGAATACCACACCACACATTGACACTGAACCGATGTTGAAAATTACTTTCCACAATGGTATGAGGATTAATTTCTGACCACACATATGAATTGCGAGTGTTTTTGACATTGTCGCGGGTAAATTGAGCCTCTTCACAGAACAAGACGTATCGATACAATTGTCGATCGGTATTGAGCTAGTTTCAAAATTCGAGCCGTTGGGCACGATCCCCAGGTTGGAGGTGCTGAACGCGCTGTACGTGGTATCGATACATGCCTTCTTCATGTAACGTTCTACATACTCTCGTTTGAGGAACTCTAAGACGTGTGGAAATCCTTCGCGTACTAACACGAGGACTACGCTGTACTATCTGAATAATGTTTTCTTGTTCAGCGACATTTTGTTGTACCGGATGCTCAGATAAAAGAGTAACGCTAGGAAATGAACCGCTCTCTCGCAATCTCCAGAAAACGTTGCTAAACACTCGTCGATCCGGAATTCTTCGATTTGGAAAACGTCGCTGGTATTCTGCAATAGCAGCAGTAGTATTTCCATCGCAAAATCCGTAAACATACGCCATATCGGCATACTCGGCAGTTGAAAACGTAAAAAGCATACTGAACGCACAAAACCTCAACTGCACGCTATGTAATACAACACTCTACTACGTAGTTAGTTCGGTTTGGAAAGTAACTGTCAATTCAGTTCAAGGTCACGCATGCGCATGCTTGAAATTCAAATATCCATAGCTCCATAACCGTTTTTGACTGGGAATGACCTCAGCTATAAGCTCACGAAGTTATGGCATTTCCTCGTGACTCATCCTGTATATATGTGTGTGTGTATATATATATATATATATATATATATATATATATATATATATATATATAGAGCCAATAAATGTGTTATGTTATATAATATAACATTTTGTAAATAAATATTATGCAGTATAATGGTGAAGGCAGCACTGAAGAACTAGACGCCAAGTAGGAATTTATCACCTTGATGACAAGTGTCCATATAAACCAACCCGGTAGCGCAAACCCAGTAATGTCAACCTGTTTCCAGATATTTTCAGTCCTCCCAGGTCAGGTTAACCTAACCTAACTGAAGGGTAGGTCGGGTTGAGGAAAAGAAAAATTTATGAAACTTTAGGAGTTATATTTAAGACTGGTGTAGCCTCTCGGGAAAACGTCATACCCACGCACACGTACTCACCGTACGCCCCGAACGTTCACCCACGTTCGCAACCCGCCCGCGCCTCCACGCCTATGTTGAACCCGCGAGCCAAAACCGCAGCGTCTTAACCACATATAATGTATATAAAAATAACAGAAACAGAAAAACATAAATGGATAAAAAACAAGTTCAATAAATGTGGTGGTCTGACACCAACAAATATCAAAGTTTTGAGACTTCTTTAATAGTTACATAATAGTGACAAAGCATAAACCAAACTAAAAGATCTATACGAAGGCAATGTAAGGTCTCGTAAAATACAATAATGGGCATATCATTAACTTGTCAGAAGACATTAAAAATAATTTTCCCAACAATGGTAATAGCTTCATCTTTTCGCTTTTATATATTATTCGATGTTACGACAATAAAATTGAAGCAAAGCAAATACAATTTAATTCAAAAACAATTTTTTTTTGTTTTAATATTTGTATTATTAAAAATAGAAAAAAACTTGCTAATTTAATTTTAGCTAAATTAATTTTTCGTTTTCACCCCATATGAAGTTGAAACACAAACTTTTTAGGCATTCATACCACATCCTTAATTGTTTATTTACTTTTAAATATGTACTTATCTATTATTAATGTATTTATTATATATTTATCTTTTGGTATGTGAAGTAATAATTTTACTGCACAAAAAGTTCTGTCAACAGTTTAAAGTAAATGCTCTTTTAAACGTAAACGACACGGTGATTTAAAATTCTTAATATACTACTATTTGTATGTAATATGTGTGTGTGTGTGTGTGTATTAACATTTCGACTATATACTTTTGTGAATCAGCACACGTAAATAAGCTGAGCTAATATAACCTCTCTCTCTCTCTCGCTCGATTATGTTTGTTTATATATATACTGTATATATCTCGTTAATCTCGTTAATGTTCCGTGTATTGGTCTCTCTTCACACGAAGGTCAAGCTAGTGGCCTTGCCTCTATGCCTGGCTTTGTGGAGTAGCGAGTTGCTTTCTTGAGCTCTCCACTGCACATTGCTAGGTACACCCGGCTCATCTCGTACCGTTCTGAGCCAGGCATCTATTCTTCTCTTGAAGACTTCAAATTTAACCGCTGTAATGTTTTTGGGGTCTTTGGAAGTGGGTCAAAAAGTCTTGGCCCCTGACAACAAATCTATTCAGTCGAAGAGGTCCCTTCTCGGGACTTTAATTTGGGAACAGTACACATTCTGCCTTTCCTATTTTCCAGCGTTTTTGAATGGTAATGGGTTTAGTTTGAGGTTTGGTTCCAGTTTTTCGATTCTTTTCCATATGCAGATTATGGTGTACCTCTCTCTTCTTCTTTCAAGGGAGTACAGATTTAGTTTACGTAGTTTCTCCCAGTAGTTGAGTTCTCTGCAGTCATCAATATGGGGACTTCAAGACTGAGCAGTATTAAATTTTGGTAAAAGCACTGTTTTCAGCAGGGGAATCATTACTGTCTTGTCCCTTCTTTTGAACGTTCTTAGTACCTGTCCCGCGACTCTTTTTGCTTTATTTATCGCTATCTGATTTTGTGCTTCAAGTTTCTCATCACACTCGTCAACAAAGTTTTTGTCACAGAGATATTTTTACTTGAAATATATGTAATTTTTTACGTTCATTACCGAAATGAAAACAGAATTTTTCTATCCCCCGCAGTTTTAGAGTGACACACGGTTTTACATTACTTAGGATTTGAGTCAGAACAGGACGGGGACGGGGTCTGCCCCGTGCTCCTCCTCTGCTTATAAGTTGCTGCACATCACTCTGCTGGGGGGGGGTGTCCACCTAACCTCTTTGGGGGAGAAGGTGGGACGGCGTCACCCCCTAAGGGGGTATACCTAACCTAAGAGAGAGAGAGAGAGGAAGAGACCATCCAGCATCTGCGAGATGCAGAAGCTTAGAGCTCAAGGTAGCATCACTTGGCTTAGAACTCGAAATCCGGCAATTGGCTTAATCCGCCAGTTGGCTTAGAAGACTTAGAAGGCAGGTGTATGTGTGTGTATATATATAACTTTTCAGCTGCCAGATTGCGCTATTCAGATATTCTTGACAGTTGCCTTAGAAATCCGTCAGTCGGCTTAGAAGGCGTAAATGGCAGATGTATATATATATATATATATATATATATATAGATTTTTTTTAATTGGGGTTGTTTAACCTCATTCGCAACATCTAAGGTCATATGACGGAGGGGACCTACAGCTTTACGTGGGATCCGAAACACGGGTCGGTACATAATCTGGGAGAGGACGGTCTCCCATCCAACTACTACCCAGACCCAATATCGCTTAACTTCGCTGATCTCTGAGAAGCGGTGTTACGACATCGGCCACGACGTAGCCCATATATATATATATATATATATATATATGTGTGTGTGTGTGTGTGTGTGTGTGTGTGTGTATATATATATATATATATATATGTATATGAAAAGAAAGACCAGCACAACAGCAAACACTTTCGTTTATTTTTTATTTTTTATACTTCAGACGTTTCGACAAATCTTTTGCCTTTATCAGTGAATTATAAATCTTAAAACCTTAAAACAAAAATAAGACATGATTAAAATTATATCAATACAAAGAAAATTGAAATCATTAAAGTTAAATTAAAATTACCTCAGCTGGTAAATAGAAAATGTTTACGTCAGCCTCCATATTCGGCAGAACAAAGAAAACTGTATGGTCAGTTAATTGGAAGGTATGATATATCTATGAAAGTAAGTTCGTTGGTTAGTTAGAAGAGCTGTAATTTGTAAGATGAACTATTATTTTTAATGGAGGGTTTGTTTCTATAGATGTACAAAGATCCTAAAATTCGGAGTTCTGTAAGGTTATTGGATCTTGTTAGAATTTCGAACTGAGTTTTGTGAAGGGGATGGTTGTTTTCATTACTATGGTTTCTAATTGCGGATTGTGGTGGGCTACTGAGGGGATGATTAGTACGGACGGACTTAAACAACATTACGTTTACCAAAGTTTGCTTGTCTACAAGTCGTTTTAAGTACATAGTTAATGGCACCGGTTTTTTGTTTGAACACACGCAATGGCTTCGTCACGGACACCCCGTATACGGTATTGAGAATGCTGCTCAAAGGAAGCTCCATCGTTTTCTATTGTGTGAGTGCTCTACCAGTCGGGTGAAGCTCTGAGATGACTATGACCAGACGGTGCGCTGTTTGGCTGGAGGACAGGTGTGGAGGAGTGAGTCATAGCATGCGTTAATCAATGTTTCGTGTACGGGTTTGTTCCAGCATGAAAGAATCATGCGAGTATTGTACCCATTATACCGGGCAATTTCCGATACATGGGGCAATATCGGTTTTAATGTTTTATCGGAATGCGCACTAGACGTTCATTTCCACAAACTAAACACATTAACACAAAACACAGTGAACACTTCAGACACCAGTGATACTTTTTTTTATTGAAAACAGTATTTTCACAGAATTATTGTCACAGAATTATTGTCACAGTTATTTTCAGTTATTTTTACTATTCTAGTTAGTATAGTATAATTTTATTTAATGTACCAAACATAGTATTACCATACCTTCACGTACATTAGAATGAAATGTTGTTTACATTTTATATTTTTGTTTGCAAATTTTTTCAAATTATTGAATTGAATTGACTTGCAAATTAAGAAAGAGTTTTTATAGAGAGTTTATAGATTTAGAGAGATACTTGAAGTAATTTTGAAGTCATTTTTTGAAGTCAGTTTTGAAGTCAGAAGGTTGCGCCAAAAGGGACAACCGCCCCAGAGATTTATAGAAATACTTGACAAGCGTTCAAGTTAGACAGTTTTAGTTTCAAGAATACTTGATAGAGTTCAAGTTAGTTTCAAGAATACTTGATAGAGTTCAAGTTAGTTTCAAGAATACTTGATAGAGTTCAAGTTAGTTTCAAGAATACTTGATAGAGTTCAAGTTAGTTTCAGAATACTTGATAGAGTTCAAGTCAGACAGTTTTATTCCAAGTCAGTTTTATCCCAAGTATTCCGAGTCCCAAGTATTCCGAGTCCCAAGTATTCCGAGTCCCAAGTCAGTTTTCAATGCAGTCAATTGAATTCAACTTTTCCTTTGTAATTTAAGAGAATTTAATTTAAGAAATTGTAATTTAAGGGAATTTAATTCAACCTTTTTTTTTGTTGTAAAAGAGAATTAAATTCTACCAGAATTGACCGGTTTGCGTCTTTAGTTTAACTTCTTTTTTTTTTTTTTTGTAAGAAGGAAATTGACCCATTTGTCTTTTCTTTTCATGCCATTGTTGCGTATATAAATATATACTTATGTATTTTAATGTTTTGTAACAAACCGTTTTTACAAAGGTTGTAACGATTTTGGTAATTTTGTAATGTATATGAGGAACATGCCGTCCCTCCGTTTGTTGAACTCTTTTAATTTTTGTTCTAAGTAGTGTGACAAGCAATCTCTTTCCTTTAAAAAAAAACAAAAAAAAAAACGTAATTGTCAATTTCAGACTAAAATATCAAATATTTCAAATTCTATCAACATTTAACGAAAAAGTATGATTTTTCTACTTAACATGCAAAAATTATTAAAACCTTTTTAATATTTTTTTTATTATATAAAAATTATTTTTAATGTAAAATTTACCTGAAATTATTAAAAGAAAAGATTGTTCGAAATGCTTTCCTTCCAAACTTTTTTATTCTTGGTCGAAATTTATCTATAGCTCGATTTACTTTTATTTTTTTTAAATATTATAAAATTATGTTTTGCTCGTTGAAATGCATAATTGATTTCTATTTTTAATCTGTATTCTTAATTTTCTTAATTCAATTATCGTACCGATACTTCTGGTCAATGTTAATGGTTATATAGTTCATATATAGCTAGGAATGTTACTAGTCGAATTTAATTCCATCTTCAAAATTTAATTTTTAATACCGCTAGATTTACTTTCATTAATTGCAAGGTCCTCTAAGTACGTTTTTTTAATTACCTTATAAGTGTAACTGATTATGTAAAATCTATAATCCTAATTGAATTTTATTACTTTTGACACATATTCCCTCCAGTCACTTTCGCATTAAAACTCGTATGCAAACATCATCATTATAATACATCATAATTATTGCTTACTATATATAAATTCTCGCTCATGCATTTATTCAGTTAATTTAACAATCCTCTCAGCTAATCTGTCTCTCGAAATTATAAGATACACACTTTGTACCCAATAAACATAAATACACATTTGACCACAGGTCTATACATCATCCACTACGTAATTCGATTTGTACCTACAACAGTCAATAAAAATGCATGTATGCACACTATATATACTATATATACAAACCTTATGCTAAAATCATTGGATAGCACAATAAACTATTTCATTGCGCGTAAGTGCTAACTATGTAATTTAATCTTAATCATTTTTGCTTTCTAATATATCTTGCTCATGCATTTATTCAGTTACTTCAATCCTATCGGCTAATCTGTCCCTCGAAATTGTAATACACACACTTTGTACCTAGTACACCCAAATACACACTTGACCACAGGTCTATACATCATCCATTACGTAATTCTATTTTTACCTACAATAGTCAATAAAATTAGTTATGAATTGTACTATCATGGTAACCTTGAAAATCCATGAAGTTTAAAATTTATATTTTTCCCTTTTATCTACTATTCATTATGTAATTCATCCCACAGAAAAAATAAAATTTGGAAATTTTTTTTTAACCATATCATTGTTTGTCTAACTGAAATGTTTGTCTAAATTAAAGTATTAATCTTTGAATTTTTTTTATATTATATAATAACTCACTTGTTCTGTATAAAAATTTGTAATGTAAAGAAAAATTCGTCATCTAACTTGGAGTAGTTACGATGTTATTTTCTCATTTGTATTGTATTAATGGTACCCTGTTAGGATGTTATTTTCTCATTTATATTGTATTAATGGTACCCTACTAGATTATTGTATAAATATCATTTTTAAAGGGGAGAGCAATGTAAAAAATGAACAATGAATAATCCATATTCATTTTTACATAAGAACCAAAATCGCTTAACGCGAGTTTGGATAATAATTTTACTTGTAGCTTCCTATTTTTGTTCGTGTCACAACCCTACGATCTACCATATCTATGGTTTAGTCGTATCTATTTTCCATTTTTCATTGTTATAGAATTTATTATAATTAATTATGATTGTCTTCCATCTCACCCTCGACCCTAGATTATGCATACACATTGCATATAACAGGATTGGAACCCGTAGTTGTACTTCTTAGTCATTAATA